>PQWD01003491.1:0-96161 GCA_019425675.1 Leucinodes orbonalis
TTTATCATTGTTTAGATCAAAGTCTTCGCAACCTTTATTATTATTTACAATTGTCGATACTTTTGAAGTTATCTAATGAGTGAAAGAGATTTTTCATTTAGAATATATTATAATCTGTAAAATTAGCTTTTCAGTAAATAACGCCAATGACTTTATGTACTTCCTTTCTTGACATGCTTCATATTATTTTAAGTGAATTAAATTGTATTTTATACATACATTCACGTATAACAAATAAAAGATTTAAACTAAATAAAATATTCACAGTCGCAGTGGTGATGGAGCGTGTTGAAGAGGCGTTGTTGTTTATTTTTTGCCGAGTCCTGCAATACCGGTTTTAACAATCTTAGTTTACGTTTCTAGTTGAACTAGTCTGGTGTTCATTATTTGTACAGCAAAATACTAGGTACCTAGTTAATGTATACCCAACATGTTTTATTTATGGTAACTTTGCTTTTTCACACGGGCGAAAGCCCTCACCTTATGAATAGGAGTGCCCCAGAAGTCGTTGAGGAAGATGTTGGAAATTGGCGTCTGAGGTCTCAGATCTCTGTTTTCTTTGATAGCACTTATGTCATCAAAGACAAAGCCACAGTACAGGCAGTTGTGATAGACTATAATGCAGGCTAGGACCAGAATGGCTCCTAAGCCACGTCGCGGAGGTTCAGGCATGTCTTCTGGCAACTGAGCCTGGCCACCACACGCCGTCTGCTTCGGCCAGTCCTCGTCCGGACCGCCGACACCACACCTCCGAACCTGCACACACCACTCACGCGGTCCATCGTGGATTATGCCGGCATCCTACTAAACATCCAATACAATCGACACTCCCATCATCATAATTTTACGACCCCAAAAACTCAGTCACTGTAATACGCGAATCTTGATCCACATGAAATGTTTTGTGAAGTTGCTAGCAAAAACAAGATCACGAACTGAACCGGGATTATATATTTCGCTACGGCATATCAGATAAAAAACGCCGAATGCTAGATAAATCAACGATTGAACACTAAAAACGAAGCGTTAAAACTAATGTTTAGGTTACTAAAGAGCACATGTCACTGTTTTTTTTCGAAATCATCTCATTTGACATTTATGTGGTGATCTGGATACGACGCGCGTGGAAACAACCACACAGTTGGCCGGTTCGCCGACAACTGCCGAGGCGCGACGAGCGAATGCCGCGTCAAGTCACGTGACCCGTCGTTTTACTGCGGGTCGTTTTGGGATAGCGCATGCGTGTGTGCTGGGATCGCTGGCGGCAAAATATTTTGTCACACTATTAAACAAAACGAATTGGACCATTTCTACTGCAAACAAATTTTTGTATTGGTAATTTTCTATTTGTTAAAAAGTTTTTAATTTGGGTAACTCAAATTGAAATCGAATAGTGAGAAGCACAAATAAAAATAAGTGAGCCATGTTATTAAATTAAAACGATGTTTATAGTAGTGTTTGTGAAAAGTCCCAAGGTAGGGCAAGATACGAATATCAAAAATATGTTTGATATCAAATCATAAACGGTTTGAGTACGGGGATATTATCGCAATTTGATTACGTCGCGTCCTACGGGCGCATGCCCGACGAGGGGCGGAGGGGAGTAAATGTTGATGACGACATTTGGTCGGGTTCAGGGGAGATCGAGACGGGAGAGAGAGCGACGCGGGTAGGCACCGCGCCGACTCTTCATACAGTTGTTTCCCGTAAATATATTTGATACGACGCCGGAGTTTCAAGCTTGACTGAAGACAGAACTCGATTGATACACTTCTCGATTCTGGAGAACCCATTTGGATTCATTTTTTCTCACGTCGCCGGATAATGATGAACAACGATAAAAGGTTTTCGATGTCGCGACGGTCTTTCGCCATTTCAACGTGAAAGTTATCAGTTTCGTAACTGATGAATTTGCATGCGGAGTTGGAGCCTTTGCTAAAGTTTGTGTACCGTCAATATTGCACCTAAGATAAGATTGGCATTTGGATATCATTTTACTTTTGAATTTAAGCTTTCTGTAATTTAAGGATGTTTGGGTAAAATATTTTTGAATTGTACCTAACAATCAGGATTCTGCGTAGTAAACTATGAACATACTTATATATACCTAGCGTGGTGTAGACCACAGCCAAGTTTTGAATTAAAAAATTGCACATACTCAAAAATTGCACAGTTATTTCATTTAATTTACTTATAACCATGTGAAGGAAAATATTTATTTGTTTATTCAATTATACACATATAACAGTGTTACTAAGCACAAAAACCGATGACAGCTAGACAAAGCCTATAGATGTAAAATGAGGTTTTGTCATTTCGTTATTAAGTGAAAGCTGCTATAGCATTTCCGATAGCAAACTTTAAATAAAGTTACTAATTCTGGCACCCATCAATACCTACTTACTAAAACATCATGTTATAAGTTATGAATATAGCTCACGGTATATTTAATGCAAAAGGCTATTAGTATTAATATAATAGTTCACTTATGCGGAAGATCTGTTCCTTTGAAAGATATTATTATTGTAGGTGTTTCAGTATGTGCCCATATAATTCCATTATTGAGAAACTAATCTGAGATGTAATATAATACCACGTTACGAAATCATCAATACTATTTCACTCGACTTGGATTTTGCCGCCTTTGATCGGCCTTTCGTATTTACTCGGCAAATTTAACAATATAGTTGCTGGGCAAGTAACCAACAATGAACTTCGAGCTCACTCTTTCAACATGGCCGTCATTTTTTTTTCAATCATAATAACGACTTTCGGCGGACACTTCAGACCTTTGTGGTGCCGCTGGCTAGTTGAGGATTTCGTTCAACCGTGTTAATTATTTCCTTTCGTAAGTGCCTTCTAAGAGGCCCTCAGGAATTTCTTTACAGGTATTGTTGGATACTCCTTTGAAAATTGCCAACTTTGTTAAAGAAAATTTACAGCCACTTAAACTTCATTTAGTTAATAAATCAATTTGATCGTAATGGACATGATGAATTCGCCAGTTGAATTTTAAATGGAATAGCAGCGTAACGGTTTTAACTATAAATCAAAGTTAATGAAACTTTCTCATTTTGGATAAAATAATTTTGTTTAATTAAAGTTGCTGAACATTAGCTTAGGCACTCAATATTTGAAACTCTGTTTTAAACAATCTTCTGAATATTTAAAATAGAAAACAATAAATAATGTTTTGCTTTATCTAAAATTTCAATGAGTGTTATTTTAATCAACGATAGGTGCCTACGTCTTACCTATTTTAATTTGCGTTTTGAATTAAATAACACTTTCTGGAATGCTTGCTATTAATCAAAGTCTTTTGTTTTTAATGTTCATTTTATATGTAGATACTGAAAATGTAAGAGCGTCGGTGGCTCAGTGGTGTGGACTGTCGCCTTCCTACCGGGAGGGTTGAGGTTCAAATCCCGACACGTACCAATGTATTTTCGACTTTCGAAAATATATGTACGTTATCCGACGCTCTTACGGGGAAGGAAAACATCGTGAGGAAACCTTCATGCACGCCTGCGAAGAGATTCGAAGGTTGTGTGTGAAGTCGTCCAATCCGCACTGGGCCCGCGTGGACGACTAAGGCCTAATCACCCTATACGGTAGGCTCGTGCCCCTCGGTGGAGACGTTTAATGAGCTGATGATGATGATGACTGAAAATGTGGGGGATTTTTTAAGTGTAAGCATTTACCTATGATTTTTTTATTTTTCTTTATAATCTAAACAGTACAAACCTATAAAGTAAATTAAACATTTATTTAGCATTTTTTTATTATTTTTAATTTTGATATAGTTATTGTAATAAATTCATGAAAGTAACTGAAAGCATTTAAGATACTTACTTACTTACTCCGCTGGCTCATTGACCCGAAGTGAGTCTTGGCCTCCGAAACAAGAGAACGTCATCTTTGTCGATCCTGCGCCACTTCCCGCCAGTCATTGACCTGGAGTTCACGCAGATCAGACTCGACGACGTCCTTCCAGCGGTACCTGGGGCGGCCCACGGGGCGCCGCCCAACCGGTTGGCCCAGGTATGCTCTCTTCACATGGCGATGCCCCTCCATTCTCTCGAGGTGGCCAAGCCAGCGAAGACGCTGCGCTTTCGTCTCGCCGAGGATATTGGGTGTGGACATCAATTCCGAGATCTCAGCATTAGTGCGAACCCTACAACTACCGTCCGGCCTTTTGACTGGACCCAGAATCTTACGGAGCACTTTTCTCTCTGCCACAAGGAGTTTCCGCTCTTCTTTCAGCGTTAGCGTCCATGCCTCACAGCCGTACATGAGTATCGGTCTAATAACTGTCTTGTAGATACGCATTTTCGTACTTCTACTAAGAAGCTTGGACGCCAACACCCTGTGTAAGGCTGCACTGCAGCGTAAGGTGTTATAGATACGGATATCTATTTCTTCATCCCTGGTGTTTGTATCTGTTATTGTGCAACCTAAATATTTGAACCTGCTTACTCCTTTATAGACTGTATCCCCAACATGCAGGTCTTCACGTTTTGCTCGTGTGTTTTATAACGTCTCATGTGGACTCTGTCTTATCGTGGTTTATTTGAGCCCAACCTTCTTTGCCTCCTCTTCTAGTATTATTGTAGTATTATTTAAGATACTTATATTTAGATAAATTATTCAATGACTATCTTACAGCAAATAGTTCTATCTCGTATTGAGGAACCCATTGTCCTCGAAAGTGGGAGGTATAAACCACCTTCATGCTGAAAGACCGGTCCAACACGACAACATTGGTCAATTTGCGAAAGGTAAGCAATGGAATCTTTAGATCTAGGACGTGTGGTGTCAAAAGGCGAGGATCTGAGCTCCGCAATTTACTGAGTGCGGTTGTTTTAAAATAGCTTATAATATGTGCAACAAGTATTTGCTACGCAATGGATCTTGTTATTTAATTTCCAAATTGAAATCTCGCTACGAAGTTAAAAGGTTGCATGTCTGTGAAATTATGCGAAGGACAAATTAAAGGTCGGGCCGAAAGGTAAGCAATTAATTTTATACCCTAAAAGAGATGAACTTTTGTCGTAGTAAAAGGGGAAATGTTTTGTTAATGTCACAGGGCTCACGGCAAGGTTCAACCTAAATAAGTTCAGAGAGTTAGTTAAATATACATACACGTATTTCAAGTATATAAACATAGCTACGGGCACCTACGTGTATGTATAACGCTCCTTGTCGCTTAATCAGACGTTTATGAACTTTAATTAAGCCTTTTGCTTTGAAACGTTTGTTTTAGGGTTTTAGCTGTGTCAGTTTAAATGTATTTATTGCACACTTAAGAGATACATACAGGTATTTAATTAACGTCTAAAAACTATGGACTTTTATTAACTAGTCGCATTTAAGTATACCTAAAGGCAGTTGCTCAAATTTATTTGAAAACATTGAATTACAAAAGATTTCATTCTCGTTTTTAATGTTGGAACATTCAAAAATATTAAATGGAAGGTATGTATTTCATTGGATACATATATAAAAGCGAACTTGTTTCTAAAAATACCGAAAGAATTCCGTCTTGGATTTTAAAAATGTAGTTGTGATTTGTAAATTCCTTAGAGATCTAAGGACCTAAGCCTTTCGAAGTCATTAGAAAACCTTAATTAGGTGTTATGTATGATCAACCCATCCAGCGATAAACCATTGCGATAGTAAATCAATTTGTACGCCGCGGCGCTCCTAATTGTTGAAAGCTAATTATATTTAAAACATTTTGGATTCACATTTGGATCGGTCACAGTCAAAAATAAATTGGATCGAAAAAAAGTTCATAAAAATTTTCAACCCGTCTTCATTAAAACGCGGTGAGAAAAAAAAACGGAAAAACATGCTAATCCGGCCCAAGGGAAATGGATGTCATAGGCGCCTTTTTCGGACGCTCTCTGTCAGGGGACATCGCTGTCGCTTGCAAGGGCCCCCGGGAGCGATAGCCCTGAAAAACTGGGGTCCAGTGATTGATGGGGAAACGGTTGTAAGCGCCGAATAAACAGACCCTCACGTCCCTACCAATGACCCTCAGGTGGACCGGCGTTTTTGTTTTAAATCTGCAATGGATAACGCACTGGAGGAGCGTGATTCTCGGTGGAGTTAATCTTTAAGATTGATTGAGACTTAGTGCGATCTTTGTCATATAGAGCATTGTAATATAAAGTTCGGATAGAGAGTGTTTGTGAAATTTCTTTCGACGTTAGTGTTTTTGAGTTGTCTGATAACATGTTATATATAGGTATAATTCGGTTTCAGAAACTTTTTAACATTGCACATATTTCCTGTAGAGCTTTTAGATTTACGTAAAATATTCAAATTGTTCTGGTATTTTATTGCAAAGCTCCAAAATGGGGATAGAATTTACAATACGTCACCTAAAAGTGATTCTTTCTAAAAATGTAAAGCAAGAAATTAAAGGCTAGATTACTTACTATTAAAGGCTAGATTAATTACTTAGAGGCTTACTAATAAAATATCTCAAAGATACGTTTAACTTAATATTAAATTACAAAAGTTTAAAGCAAAGTAATTCCAAGCCATCTGAATGCGTAAAATGGTACGATATTATAATCTAGCATTTTCAAATTCACCCTTCATTAATTACTAACGCCATAGATTCCAACAATTACATTACAATATACGAAGCTCATTAAAGACTTAATCTCATGCGCGCAGGTTAACTAACGCGATTAGAATTGCGGAATAATTCCTTAAGTTCAGTTCACTGGGTCGATAAGCGAACAACTAGCCAACATAAGAAGATCTTCTGCCCTCCCTTCGACAGTACGATAGGAACGCGAAACCGGGGGCATTTAATACTAGATCAGATGCCAAAGGTTTTGTCGATCCTTATTCACGTATTTTAGTATGGGGCGGTTTGCGTACGAACGAAAAGGTTCCACAAATCGGGGTCATCGAGTGTAGCACCAATTAGTAGTTTGCTCTCGTATTTTTACTAACGGCATGTTTTTCTTGTTAGTGATGTTTTTCTATTTCTACTATGTGTGTGAATGGCACTTGTGCCATTCATAGTCTTATGTTACTTTTATCTCAGTAGGCAATCTGATTGCGAAAATTTACCTGAATTTATTATTAAGGGTTGTTTGGGTAAAATAATTTAAAATTAAAATTTAGTTTGACGACCTATATGGTGTTATTGAGAAGTTAACTATTACACTAAGGGTTCCGGGTTCAATTATCGGGCAGTGTAGTGGGAATAGTTCGGTTGACGATCGCACAACTCAAACAACTATTGCCATTAGTTTTTTTCTTAATCATTATTATTAGTTTCCGTTATATTTTTGGCTTTTTACTTTACTGTCCCAATCTTTTTTATTAATTGTTTGGTTTGAGTTTAACATTTGTGCATATTGTTTAGATCTTTTGGATATTTTCAGTGGAATAATTGATGGATGGAGACGATTGCTGTAAAAACTTTGATGGTGTTTCTTAGCTAAATACAGAATATCAATTCTAAGTTTTCGAACTATTGACGGGGTATCATTTAAAGCCAGCGTATATGAACAGGTCTCATACCAACACCCTCCCCATCTTCCATGGAATCAAATTTCGGCCTTTGCCATCGTCTCTTGCAATACCAGTCGGCTTAAGTAGACTTGGCATTATACGGTGGCAAGGGACCGGCGTATGATATCGTTAAGTGCGGCATGACTCAAAAAGTGGCCTGCACTTTTTGAGTCATGACTGTCCGTGATCCAGTCAAGCTAGGACGCTTGTTAACATCAGTGCCAGAGATACTCGTAATATGTGGAGCGCAGACCGGGCCGTAGACAGGTTGCGATTCGCAGCGTATCAGTCTCTAGTATTGACGAAATCCTGTATTTGACTATGGGTACGCGTGAAGTATAAGTTGTCCCAGCTCCGTTGTGAATTTGGTGAATCTTGAAAATTTTGACCTAGGCATGCAATTAAGAAATCATTGCTAGCTTTCTCAAATTTGAAGGGGATGCCTTAAATTTTTACTCATGAGTTTAGCAGACTTATGGACAGAAGAAAGAAAGGCTGGTCAAGTGATACTGGAAATATAGCGAATCCCTAAACCATCACAACAGATCGATAAACGTTCAGCTGCATATTAAGAATTGTTTCTAAGTTAATTTTGATTTAGTTGTCTACTCTAAGTAGTGTTATTTTTGCATGAGATAATTGGAATATAGTGTACTCGAAATCGCGGCATCTATCCCAGAGGGGCACCTACCCTGGATTTCTTACCCTAGTTGAACTAGTCGATTTATTTGTCGTATATCCTGATAAATCTTCCGCCTAATTCCCAATTTAATTTTTCCCAGTTGATTAGTCAATCAATGAAATTGGAATCAACTAATGCGCAAGGAAAGAAAAACTGGCCCGTAGTTATATTTACTGGGCGTTACTCCCCAATTATGGGACGAAAGTTGTTCATGCGGATATTTAATTCGATTAAAAGCATTAGAGTAATTATGACCGCCATGATCTGAGGCAAGGCAAGGGATAAATCAAAACTTCGCCATTAGAACGTGAGTCC
This sequence comes from Leucinodes orbonalis, assembly GCA_019425675.1. Taxonomy (NCBI): domain Eukaryota; kingdom Metazoa; phylum Arthropoda; class Insecta; order Lepidoptera; family Crambidae; genus Leucinodes; species Leucinodes orbonalis. The sequence continues at coordinate 8,537 of PQWD01003491.1, forward strand.
ACGACACATCGGGATCAACTATCCCAAGTTCACTTCTTCGTCCAACTTTAATGTCTTGAAAGTTTTATGACTTGAGTCTCTAACCAACCTTTGCCCCGGTTCCGCCGAGATATATTTGTTTCATATCTGACTTCTCGACTTTACGGTGTCGCGGTGTGTATTTCGGTTAAGAATTTCGAATAGTGATAACCCTGTTTTATAGACACTTTTGGTATCTCAAGATTAAGGTAAAATATAATACAGTAAAGCTCAAAATCTAATAAAGGACTTCGCGAGAGATAAAATATACATATTTTTTTGTTCTCATATGGGAGCGTCGGTGGCTCAATGGTGTGGACTGTCGCCTTCCTACCGGGAGGGCTGAGGTTCAAATCCCGACACGTACCAATGTATTTTCGAATTTCGAAAATATATGTACGTTATCCGACGCTCTTACGGTGAAGGAAAACATCGTGAGGAAACCTTCATGCACGCCTGCGAAAGATTCAAAGGTTGTGTGTGAAGTCGTCCAACCCGCACTGGGCCCGCGTGGACGACTAAGGCCTAATCACCCTATACGGGTAGGCTCGTGCCCCTCGGTGGGGACGTTTAATGAGCTGATGATGATGATGATATGAGAAGCATATGCTTAGTTTTTAACACCATAATATATGAGTAGGCTGTATAGTTCATGGTAATGTATAATATGATACATAGTACGATGTGGCTACTGGCTAGTTTATCTATTTCATGTCATAGTTTTTATTCCAAATCGATCTATAGTCTGTTATTGTATTAGGACACAAAAATTTGAATCGTCTAGCAACGAAATATGCTTTCCTTACTCTGATGAGCGTAATGTGTACATCACAACAAATGCAGTAAGCGCATTCCACCCGGAGCGTCGGCACGTTGATACTAATAGCATAGCGGACCTGATTAGCACTAGACAAACTTAGCTATTCCTGTTCCGTAACTTCAGAACTACAACAATGGGATTAATTCCAGCGACTTGTAAACGTTCACATGAAACAAGTGTCTGAAATTGCTTCAAGTTTGATGTATTTGCGCTCGCTCCTCTAGAGATAAATTTGTTCGAAAACTTGCTGAATGTGAAAACTTTGAAGCTCACTTCAATCCATTACACGAGTGAAATATTTCTTTGTTTTCTGGCTGCGCTGCGGGATACGACCTTACAAATCAGAAGTTTACCATTATACATATTTCGACGTCATTAACATTCGGACGTCGCGTCAGTTATTTTAAGTATGTTCTGGACTAATCTGCACCCTAAAATCCGTATAAGCATATATTCCAACCATTCCATCGTACAAACCTTGAAACAGTGTCTATAAAAACGGCAGTTAGCTTCAAGAACTAAACTAACTTAACATGATACACAGTAAGTTAAAGCTTTGATCATGTTCATATCTTCTCCGTGCCTATGAACCAAAATTTCTTATATATGCGACTGAGAAAACTCTCGTGCCACGAGATTATCCAAAGTAACGAGTATCTCGGGGTTCACAAAAAGCATAAATATTCGTATAACCATAAAAAAGCATGTAGGGTCAATCAGAACCCTACACACGCGTACAGGTTAACGCATTTCAGCGAGCCCATCTCAACCTAACAATGTACCTTTAATGTGTTCATTATTCAAAGCTTGTAACAGGTTTTTAAAGCACTTGATTGATGAGTAAAGATAATTTAATGAATGGCTCATTGTTTACGAATACATTATGCTTAAACAGAAGGGAATATTTTTAATTTTTGCAATTCATTTTCGTTGTATATGTTTTTAAAAGGTATACTTTTTAAAGGTTATTAATAAATTACAATTAAAGTTTATTGCATATTGTTAGGTTATTGTTGAAAATTTAGTTGAAGAGTTGGAGCTAAGTTTCTGGCCAACTGGTAACGGTACCAGTATGTGGACATTTTTTTTATTATAAAATATTGTTTTTGTCTTCGCTTAGCTCACTTTCAGCCAAACCTAATTTCACTTACTCAGGTAAACTTATCAAATGTCAAACTTGGTAAAAATGACTGGGGCTTCATTTCTATTGGCCTACATCAGCTTTTGCTATGCTTCTTATGTGGTATATGCTTGTACTCCATATTCTCCATGATATTCAAGAAATGAGGATCTCTTAACGAACGCTCAAAATGTAGGTTCAATCTGGGAGTTTATATAATAAATTATATATATAATATCCACTGACATTCACACAGCGCGATCTAGCCCCAAGTTAAGCGTGAAGCCTGTACTTGGGTACTAAACAAATATAAACATACTAATACATTTTTTTTTCGTAAATACATACATATCATACATAGAACACCCAGACCATTACAAAGATATGTTCATGCACACAAATGTTTGTACTGCCCGGGGATCGAACCCGGAACCCTTGGTGTTGCAGCCGACCTCTCAACCGCAACACCAAATGGGTCGGAGTTTGATTCGCGGAACCGGCGTTTGATCAAGCACCGCGCGTGCAAAACAGCGCAGAGAATTTAGTTTTTCATGTATTCGCATCGATCAATCTTGAATGTAATAGCAACCGATATGTTTGAAATGTAATATCGAAACGGTTTATTTAATATACCGTCCATCAATCACGTCTCTGTGCCCCGCACGGGACAGATCGCCGAGCAACATGTGACACGAGTCAGATTCGCCCAATGTCTGATGTATTTTCCTATATTGTACTGTTATTTATGTGCGCAGATTAGGCGGAGCTCCTTTGGATTCAAGAACGCGACGCAGTATTGACTAAGCAACAAAAACACGTTCCTGATATATAAAATGTTTAGTATGGCGTGGTGATGATTCATCTGCTATTACACCAAGGGTTCCGGGTTTGATTGTCGTGCAGTAAAAGTGTTTGTGGGCGTGAACAAATCTTTTTGTATTGGTTTGGGTGTTTCTATGCTTTTTTTAATGATATCAGGACGCTCGCCTTATGGTAGTGATACGCCTGACTATGACAGAGCGGCATTGAAGGGGACTATCAACTAAGAGACAGCAATACGAGTACTATTCTCCATCAATGCCACACTGTGTCCATCACCAAAGGCAACAGATGTTAGGTCTCTCATACTCGGTAACTTTACTAGTTGCAGTACTCTCATCCCGAAACACAAAAGTTCATAACCTTCTGTTTCACGGGACGATATCTGGCACTGTGGTGGTACATATCTTGTCGACTCAGTACCGATGCAACCATCATAAAAATCTATCATAATAATGTACCTACAATAAATAATTTGCATTTGAAGACCAATAAATTATGCGGAAGGTTGCCCAACTTCCAATATGTGCAAATTACTCGGTTCACCGAAAATGCGATTAACATTTGTCCATATCACTTGTATTTAGCCAAAATTGTAATTAATGTAACCGTGGGTCACACAGCGCTCGATACGCATAATTATTAGGTTGCAATCAGAATTCAAAACCCTAGTTTACGGTGCATTTGTCCCGTGCGTAAATAATTTGCAGCTGTTGATTTAAATTGTGTTCAGAGCCGTATGTTGATTATCCCAGTTAGTAGTGAATTAGTATATTGAAGAACTACCAAGTTTTTATTTATTTATTTTTTATTTATGATGGGCTTGCTCTTGAGCGCAGACTATCCTAGTGGAAGAGACGTGCTCTAATATGAAGCGAGCTTATTCCCATATTACAAGCTTCACGCTTAACTTGGCGATAGCGCTGTGAGAATGTCAATGGATAGATTTATCATTATTTGTAGTTAATATTTGTGGACAAATTGTGTCAATTCTTCAGTAAGACATAAAACACTTATGTTTATTATCCACGTGTCCTTAATACACGCCCTATTAAATCAAATCGGGCAGGCAACGTAAATGTTCAATATAAATTCGACTGTGAAGACTCGTGAGCCGCACTATGTATATTCCGATAGATTAATAATGCAACGCCAAGTTTGTGGTTCGTTTATAATCATGTTAATGATAGGACTTCATAATCTACTAGAGGTTCGGGTAAAGGACATCGATTCGTGCCCAAATGTGCTCACGAAGGGGTATGATTCCATATTATCGTGGCACTAGGGACTGGAACCTATTACTTGATCTTCCTTGTAGTAGTTAGTATGTTTATGTATAAATTGGTTATTTATGTTATTGTGGATATTATTAGATGAGCGTCTGGGCCCATTGGTTTGGATTGTTACTTTCCGATCTGAAAGGCAACAGTTCACATAACATCAACAAGAGTTCTAAGATATTTTCGAAATTATATGTACGTTTATCCGACGCTCTTACAGTGAAGGAAAACAACGTGAGGAAACCTGCGCGCGCCTACGAAGAGATTCAAAGGTTGTGCGTGAAGTCAGCCAATCCGTACTGGTCCCGTACACATACAATTTTTAGGAACTATTGTTTTGAAACCATTTTTATAAACGCAATTATTAATAAGTTGTAGTAAAAAAATCATAAAATATGCATACTAACTGCAAAGACGTGACGTCATAATTAAGTAGGCATTTGTATGAAGCATTTTTTGGGAAAGTCCATTGTCTAAGTTTTTAGAAATGTGATACCGCTGTGAGTTCAAATGTTAACAGAGTCATTAAAACAATGTTTCTATTATTGAAAGGTTCATCGATACCACAGCAGAAATCATTTATTTCATCATCCTTATTCCCAAAATACTGATTCCAAAACTGACCTTCGAGGTGTTTCTCATGATCTAAACTCGGCAATTTAATTTCGACGTCATCAATTATAGCACCACAGTCATTAAGGTAGTGACATAATTTCTGGAGTGCTCGTGGATAATTCGTCGGCGAATGTCGTCCACAAATGAGGGGCGACCGCGAAGGGGTGCCGGCCCGACAGAAATATTAATTGGCAAAGGGCCGGAGTCGTGCGTGCTTATTGACAGACCGTCAATACCACATGCGCCTGTATTTAGAAATTGTTGGCCTATTTTATACGGATATTTTGTTTTAAGGTACCATTTTTTTATAATTTTTAATTTTAGGTTTTATAAAGAATGGCAATGACGATTATATTTGATGCCATTATGCTAAAATGAGACTTCATCATCATCAGCTCATTAAACGTCCCCACCGAGGGGCACGAGCCTACCGTATAGGGTGATTAGGCCTTAGTCGTCCACGCGGGCCCAGTGCGGATTGGACGACTTCACACACAACCTTCGAATCTCTTCGCAGGCGTGCATGAAGGTTTCCTCACGATGTTTTCTTCCCGTAAGAGCGTCGGATAACGTACATATATTTTTTCGAAAATTCGAAAATACATTGGTACGTGTCGGGATTTGAACCTCAGCCCTCCTGGTAGGAAGGCGACAGTCCACACCACTGAGCCACCGACGCTCTCATCTTTACTTAAATAGACTTAGAAAGGGAAAAGAGACTTCATCTTTACTTAAATATACTTAGAAAGGGATAGCACTAAATACGATAGATAGCGGCATTCCGTTGAGTCTAGTTCTAGAATATGCTACTTAGAATAGCTTACTTACAAAATCACGTAATATTTTAACTTAAAATCAAATAAAATATACGATCCGATATTATTTTAATCAATCCATATGTAAAGATCTAAAATGGCAATGCATGCTAAACTGTATATTCAATGGACACGATACGCATCAATTTAGTCAAAATTTATGGCTTTTGTTTCGTTGGTCCGTATATATTTTTTTAACTTCCACTCGCATGATATCGTGCAATGTTTTTAAATGAATTTGTTTAAAATTGATGAATATTATATGAACATACATTTACAAATAGACCCTGCGGCGAGATGAGTATATTGTTTATAAGTAAAACTCGCAATTTGGGAGAGTTATTTCTGCTCTTACAGCATAATGTTGGTATGATGGATCTCACCGAGATCTTTCAGGGAATATCCATGTTTGACAAAGGGGATTGACCATTAAAATCACGAATACATGATAGGGAAATCATCAGGGACAGAGAAGTTTTTTCTGTTTATTAAAATTCCACCAGAACCATTCCATATAAAATGTTGCCAAGACGACCACATAAGGTTTGCTTCTGAATCTACACGGCCTTAACTCTTCCGACTCTTATTTCAACATTTTTTTCATAATTTATCAGTAATTATATGAATAGAATAGAATAGAATAGAAAACGTTTATTTGACCACACAAAAACACGAATATACAGTTTAACATAGAAGATACAATATAACAATTACAATTTTACAAAGAAGAAATACACTAATAAAAACAAATATGTAATTAAAGGAATAAAATATTAAAGATAAATATATGAATAAAAATAAATATAATAATGTGGTCAAAGGGCCCCATCTCAGCTTAGGCCGCCGCATGTTACGTGTGTTTATATAATATATTGATTTTAGAGTGCGCGCGCAGCGCTGATATTATGACAGAGCCCGAGTGACAATAGATTAAAAATTAACTATATTATATATACGCGTATGAATATTATGTAATGATTATATGGCTTCGTCGTTTCGCTACCGTCGTGGAGATGATGCGAATATTTAGTTTCTGATCTGAAATAAGTCTTTAATAGCCAATACCATGTTTTTGCGTCGGTGGCTCAATGGTGTGGACTGTCGCCTTCCTACCGGGAAGGCTGAGGTTCAAATCCCGTCACTTACCAATACCATTTTACCATTACCATTTGATGACCCATTTGGTGTTGCGGTTGAGAGGTCGGCTGCAACACTAAGGGTTCCGGGTTCGATCCCCGGGCAGTACAAACATTTGTGTGCATGAACATGTCTGTTTGTAATGGTCTGGGTGTTTTCTATGTATAATATGTATGTATTTAAAAAAAAAAATGTATACATGTATGTTTATCCGTTGTTTAGTACCCATAATACAGGCTTTACGCTTAACTTGGGGCTAGATGGCGCTGTGTGATTGTCAGTAGATATTTATTTATTACCAATGTGTTTTCGAATTTTCGAAAATATATGTACGTTATCCGACGCTCTTACGGTGAAGGAAAACATCGTGAGGAAACCTTCATGCACACCTGCTAAGAGATTCGAAGCTTGTGTGTGAAGTCGTCCAATCCGCACTTGGCCCGCGTGGACGACTATGGCCTAATCACCCTATACGGGTAGGGTCGTGCCCCTCGGTGGGGACGTTTAATGACCTGATGATGACCATGTTTGCCACAGGGGATTGACCACTGAAATCATTATATGATAATATATTCAGATATAGACGGCAAGACGTTATCAATAAATTTATCTCGGTCTTGAGGCATATCCAATTCATTCATCTACTATTTAAATCAGTGTATGTATGTACATAATTCTATTCAACCTGAGATTAAAAGACAAATTGAAATAAAATACTTTTCCGTATGTTAACGCTTTTTATGATTTCATGTAAAAGGTTGACAGTAAATGAGCCTACCTTAGCCGTAATTACAGAGGTGGACTTACAAACAATAAAGGACTTTATGGACCCTGTCGAGCATAGCAACAACTCTGTCAGGAACAGAAAAAGAGAACACAAGTATCTTAGTATGTATGCTTATATATTTCGTAATTATATTACAATTGATTTATTATGATTAAAATTTTTACTTATATTGAGCCTATATTTTTTAGGGAAATAATATATATATATATATATATATGTCTTGACTTCATACAGTATTAACTCTTTGGCCTATACACACGAAATATTGTCTATTAAAGTAACAATAGAAAAGATTTCTATTTGTGATGTCCTAATTTACTAAAACACATCGTATCGTTCATTACAAAGAACACATTTCCATCTTACCACTGCTGTTTAATGGATTTTATGGAACAAAAACCGCACCGCCCCAAAGTACCACCGAGCACTCTGAATGTATTGAGTCTTTCGCGTCGGAACAGTACGAATTTCAGTAGCTTTACGCATTATGCGTAGAATTATGGCTTGCCTAAAGAAACACTCAATTTCTTAGCATACGATAAGTGAATGAAATGAATACATTTTTAAGGACAATGGACTTTAATAAAGTACTTTTCTATTAAGTTACGTATAATGATTAAATATTGTAGTACTGTATGATGTCGGCTTTAAATTATCATTTTAGCTTGTAGCAGGTCTCTAGATATCGGCTTCCTCTATTTCACTATAAATACCATAACAAACACTGCCGTATCGTACTTTATAGGAACAAATTCAGTCACACAACATTAAGTATAATAATAATGAAATCGCAGTAAGGAACCTTAGACTTGGCACAACTTTGTCTACATTTCATTACTTTTTAGAGATAAACAAGCAGCTTCATCGAGACTTGGCTAGCTTTATACAGAATGTTTTGTGGTCATCAACCGCCCTGCTCACGGGCGTTCCACGTCGCGATTCGTAAAACGTGGTCTCGATTCAAGTACCATTTTATGCAAAATGCATCGGAATTGTTTAAGTCTACGATATCCTAGCTTTGTGAAATTATTGGTGTGAAGTATTGAATGTTGAATTCAACCAAGAAAATAATAGTAAATCACTGCTAAGAATAAAAGCGAACCCGTATTCGCACAGCAAATTTCAAATTCAAAACAAGACCCACCTCTCATTTCTATGGAACGGACAATTCGGTCCGTTTATCCCGCCGTATTCACTGAAACCGGGGGCCGAACCCGGTAAAGTTTTGATTTAGTGCTTATAGCTGTCGCAGTTTGAGAGGCTCTTTAAAGTTTTAGCCGAGTAATAGAATAAAACTGTTCGAACAATGCTGTTCGACTATTCATAACGGTATCATAGAAATACATGGACTTATTGCCGCTGCACGTGAACCCGGATGTTGCCAAATGTATTCAAGTTTGGTCGCGAGACCCGTTGCGGAATTTTGGTCAGCATTAACTTTCAACTACACTCTGCGGTGTAACGTCCAGTGCGAACACTTCACTATGGGTACAACTATTCAAGGATCACTTGAGCTTCTTTGTTGTAACAAAGAAGTCAAGTATCCTTAACAATAAGATCGAAGCGTCGGTGGCTCATTTGTGTGGACTATTGCCTGCCGATCTAAAGGATGTAGGGTCAAAGCCCGTCACGTGCCAATGTGTTTTCGAATTTTCGAAATTATATGTACGTTTATCTAACGCTCTTACGGTGAAGGAAAATATCTTAAAGAAACCTGCGCACACATACGAAGAAATTTAAAGTCTGCCAATCCGCACTGGGCCCGCGTGTAAGACTAAGGCCTATACATGCTATAAGGGTAAGCTCGTGCCCCTCGGTGGGGACGTATAATGAGCCGATGATGATGATGAAATAAGGTTGTCTGTTTTATTTTATCCTAATATTTTCGTAAAATGTATTGCTACGCACTAATTTGTTAAAATAAAGAATTTTATAGGGTTGAAAAATAACAATTTATTTCGATCTTTTATAGATAGGTACTAATCAGTAAAGTGAATTTTAATGAATTATATAGGTACATAATTTCACGAACACATGTCTTATTCAAACACGGCTAAAGACTTATGTATTGTAAGCAGAACCTGTATTAGTATACTAAATAAAATATATGTCGAGTACGAAAACGCTCGTGGCTCGTGCCTGGCTCAAATTGCTGCCATAAACTGTTCGGGATAAGATATAACATCGTCATTAGCGTTTTATTGGGCTTGATTGTGATCTTATTTACTCATCCCATTGTGTCTTTCCTGGCTCTTTTTTCTTGTGTAATAATATTTAATCAGAATAAATTGGTAATAATATGTTTTTATATCCTTACGGTGCAAAAAAACATCGCGAGGAAACTTGCGGACCCCTGCAAAGAGATTTGTGTGGTGTGGTTATGTGTGAAGTCGGTCAATCCGCACTGGTATGTAACAAAATACATGTTAATGTATCAATACTTAAAATATAGAAACTGGTAACTTAGGAAAACTTTTTGTTAATCCTAATAGATTGCGAGACGAGTGGCACTCAAAAGATATCAATAACAAAAAAATTGATACCTGTGGCCGGATTTTTGCTCCGTCAAACGTAAAATTCTAATTAATCTTAATTAAAACTCGCTTTTATGCGCAGCTTTAGGTTGAAGCAAAAAATCTTCTTTATCATTAATTTAGAAGGATAAAATTAAACTCACCTCCGTGAAGAATTTAGCCCCGCCTGCGGCTAAACGTACTTTGTACGTAACATTTGAACACCACGGGGAAACTGTTTAGTGCTAAACTGTTAGGAGAAACTGAATGTAAAGGACTATGCAGTTTACAAAGTTTATTAAGTAAAACCAACTTTGTTTACTTGTTGCTGCTTGTAAAACACCACAAATTTACAGTGTCGTTGATGCCATGTTCTCAAGGAGATATAAAATTTTACAATGTGTACTATTTTAAGCCGGAAAAGCTTTACGTTGATCTAAAACAAAGGTACTGGTAACGGATCAAATCCCAATTGACTATGGGCCGTTATCAATGTGGAAGCAATGGTACTAATAGAAGCTAAGCCTAGATCAAATATAAATAAGTAAATATTTGATTGGAACTACAATTATTGTAGCATGCATATCATTTCTGGATTTAATTTACCATCTGTTACGATTCTTGCTTTTCCCTTTAGATTTTTGATGCTGGCCACTAATGACATCTGCAGCTTAACTGAACAAGTGGCAAACGTAGTTCCCAGCATATAAAACTTTCTTGTACACGGACCTCGGCTTAAGCAGTTGCAGTGAGGGTTCGATATACTATGTATATGTTAGGGAAGGAAAGGTAACTTGTAAATGCTGATATTGCGAATTGATTATGATCAAATTTATATTGAGTCGTTACAATCCATGGATCATGGACCATCTGAGTCAAGTGGACAAAGAGTGAAAATGAAATGAAGTGTTTTATTCAGTTTAGGTCCTTAAAGAACACTTATGAATGTCAAATGAAACTACTACTAGTTCGGGAGGTAGTTTTCCACTGAGAAGAAACCAGCAAGAAACTCAGTAGTTACTCTTTTCAACAAAATTGTGTTTAGTACAGAATCATTTGTCAATCAAAATAATTATATAAATCAAATTATATTCTCATAATTGATAAAATTATCATATTGAGTATTAGTAAAAACACAATCTACAAAAGTATTATAAAGCAGTTAAGTATTATATAAATCTAAATAGATAACAAAAAGAAAAGTAGTGCAGGCGTGGAGATCAACATGTCCATGAGTTTTTATCATTTACATAATCTTCGATACTATAGTAACCTTTTTTATTAAAATCGACTTTACATGAGACTTAAATTTATGCAGGGGTAAATCAATTATATTTTGTGGTAGCTTATTAAATATTGTAATGCTTAATCCCACAAATGAGTTCCCAACCTTATGCAATCTGCGATTTAGAATGGCAATTTAGTGTTTGTTCCTAGTGTTCAAACTATGACTATCAGACTTTTTGAAAATACATGTAAATTTTTTTATACATAGATGACACAGTCAAGAATGAACTGAGATGGCAATGTTAAAATATTAAGTATAGTGAATATTATTTCTCTACTGCGCAGAATGTTTATATTTTTCAAGCGTTTATATGTAGATTTTTATGGTCCTGCTACAGCCTATATATTCAAAATGAAGGATTTTGGATACCATTTTCAAAATTTTTCTCCGACTCGATGGATCCACGACCTGTGAAAAGCGGGGGACAGGAATATCTGGCAAAAAATGGTGTCGTGAAGCGACAAATGAGAAGACCAATAATAGAGGATATGGAATTTAATATAAAAGACCTAATACAAATTAACTAAACGTGGATGGGAATGAGTGGAGGTGTAGAGTGAGAGTATGTATGATGAAGGTGTATAGTGTGGTAGCTTGTATCTTCCTTGTTCGTCTTCTACAGCTTAGGATGCACAAGGAAACTGCAGGGATGAGCACGATGGCACGGGCAGTGAGTTTGAGGCGCCGTGGAGGGCTTGATTCCACAGGGCCGCGTAGTTTTAGGGCGCTTCCAGGGATTCACTGGCACCTGGTTCGCGTCAGCTCCGGCGATAGGACACCCGAAGCTCCAATAGTTTGGCTTCTCACGTAACAGCCTCGGCAGCAGCAGCGGCAGCAGCGATTTGTAGAAATGTAAATGAGAGTTTGGTATATTATGATTCTCCACAAAGAATAGACTCGTATCAGACTAGTAAAATAATCCAAAAGAAACTGGTAAAAGAATGAATCGAAAAAGCCTCCTACAGCAGCCAAAGGCCTCTATTTATATCAGCCTTTGACAACCGTCAAATTTCAAATCATTTCTATTTAATTTCGAAATAAATTAGATTTTAACGTAGGTCATATAGCTAAAATAGGGAATTTAAGAGTAAATTGAACGTTGCTAGGGGAAACGTCATAGATATAAACAAACATGTCAATTAAATGAAAAAGGCGATTTAAATCTCTAAAAAGGGTGAAAAATATAAAAGATTGGATGGAGAATGAAGGAAAAATGATATGGCATCTAATGCAATGGGTCCGGTTCATATAAGTTTTCCCGGACCGAAGTTATTGCGGCTGAAAGAATCGAGAGTTACAATGCATAGTGATATTGAAGTGAAAATAATGAAAATAATAATGTAAATACATATTGTAAAATTGAATAAAAGTAAATAACAAAATGAAAGGTTAGTACTACATTTCCTACAATGGGAGAGACCTATGTCCAGCAGTGGACTGCGATAGGTTGAAAAGAGTGAGAGAGAGAGTTCTCCACGTCAGATTTGAAATCACAACCCTGGATATAGTAAAGAATACTAGTGTAAAATCGGCTCAACTGTAAAAGGAAAAAGGGCATTCTGACTTCAATTCCAACTAAGGTATACATTTTAAAACTTAGAGAAAAGGCACTTCTAAATTTAAACAAAATAGCATTCACATTTTGTATGCCAAGTTGTCTATGTCAAAGCATACCATTATAGATAGCTATATAGAGGAGTAAGAAGTATGAGCAAAACTCCCGAAGCTTGTTATCTGAACTTGAAAGCGTCGTCTAAATTACAAGTTCGATTCCTAAGTTTGGGTAACGATTAGAAGTAAGAGATTAGTTCAACATTAAATCACTTGGTCATTTGCTACTGCACAGGTTTTGCTAAGTTTGGTACTTGTTATTTGAACGTTTTCCACCTTTCGCATCGATAAATCGGTTTATATATGTACAGCTACAATTCAATTTGTTAGTTTAATTGAATAATATAGATGTTTAACCAGAAACAGTTTTAATAAGTGTTCAAAGTTTAAGCCTCGTCTTATCGATAAAGGATAAGTCAGTACAACAAGAACTATGTCATTCGCCTTTTATCTAACAAATTTAACAATATGAACAAGTCCTGACGTACAAGTTATAACGATCCTATTGACTCCTCGCCTGTCCTGCTCTTAAGAGTTGTAAAGTCTCAAATAAGCCTTACTGAAAATACACAAACTTGTATTACGAAGTGATTTTCTTAGAAAGGCATTCTTGATAGTTTTTATATTGTCGAGTCAAGAGAGGAGTTTACGCGCCTTGTTTTAGCAAGTTTCAGATGTTTATAAAAAAAGTATTATGCTTGTACTTCATTTATTGACGACTATTCACAACAATATAAAATATATATTTCCGTCAACATTTAAACGATGTAAGTAAATGGATCATAAAGGCTAAATATTTTGATTTTATGTATTTTTTTTAAACATCCTACCTAATAAAGTTCTAATAGAGGTAACCGTGCGTAATAGTACTATGGGTGCGTCTGTTATTTTTATTAATTATCATTTTTCTATTGTGATTTTGAAACTAAATTCCTATTGACTGTAGAATATTTGTTCAATTTAAATTTGCTTTTCTCTAAATACATATATTCTTCTTCTTCTTATCGAGTCAATATGGGTTCACAACTAAAATTCGGTAATGCGGCCAACATTGGGCCACTTTAATCGTGGAACATGGAAAAGTACGTACGTACGTACGTAGTAGTAAAGGCACAGCTTATTTCACAATGAAATTTCTTCCAGCTGGCCAAAACAAAAGGAAACAAAGTAAGAAAAGTAGGCAAGTGTGTACTAATAATAAAATAAATATATGAAATGAAATACATAACTTATAAAAAAAAATTATTTATACAATTCCACAAACAAGAAAAGTTTATCTTTGTATTTAAAAGAACGACGCATTTTCTTACAAAAATTTAAAATAAACAATACGTATACACCAAATTAAAATGATTTCATTGCCTATTGTCTATGATATTTCGCAACATTGGCCCTAATATTCAACTAATTTTTACAACTGGCAATAAACAATTCAAAACTACACTATTCCTAACCAAAACCATGGTCGCCTAGTTTAATATTTATCTGAACAAAAACCCACTGATTAATAATGTAGAGAGTATTCGTGTCACGTCCTCTAACCTACTCCCCCTTTTGTGTCATCTTGCTGTCAAATTATTGAATCTTTGTGACAAACACACCTGGGCACGTGACAGTGAGACGGTAGCCGGCGTGACAGAGATAAAAAATGGCCGCTAAGATACGCCACCACAATAAAGTCGACTTGGAACCGTTACGTTTGGCTATTTAGCTCTTATGTAGGGTAAAAGCCGGATAGTTGCCACGGACGGATACAAGCTTCAGTTTCAAATGCACTATATTAGACGTATTAAGAGTGTTTCTTTTTGATTATGATTAAAAGCGCCCCCGCGCAGGTCTCAGTGCCGCATAAGCCGGTTACATTAGGCGCACTTGTTTTGTCTGCGTGAGAAAACATCTTTCGCGGCGACACTTAGACGAGCGCCAGAATTATATTGTTAAATAATATCTGTTAAATATTTTTATAACTGTTTGCGATTCTAGTTTCAGATAAACATAATACCATCGTGGAGATTTTTGTAGACCTTTTCAATGTCTAAAAAAACTCAGTACATTATTTTGATAAATCTTGTAGGGTTCGGCTTGCGTTTGCAATGTAGAAGCGCAAAAGTTAAATAATTTACAACATCTGATTACAATTCTCAAAAATAACAGTATTTTCCTGCTTTTAAATGGATGTTATTATACATATAAACCTTTCTCTTAATTCAATCTATCTATTAAAAAAAACCGCATCAAAATTCGTTGCGTAGTTTTAAAGATTTAAGCGCACATAGGGACAAAAAAGCGACTTATACTATGTAGTGATTACTAGTAGAACCTATTTTTAATATTATTTCACCGATTTCTTTAATTACAATCGTTCTAATGTATTCACTACTTTTCTTTATACAAACAAATTCTTTAAGAATAATTTTTTTAAACTTGTTTTTGAAGCCATAAGTTTACTGCAATTTTAAGGTTCCTGTAGTTTCTATTAATTAAATCACCTATAAAAGAAGCATAAATACTTAGGGTGTTCAACAAGTCTTGACGTGTCTGCAAACGCTATACGTAAGCCGTAATTTTTTGTGTTCATCAGTAAGTGTCATCAATAACAAGTGTAAACACGTTTGTTTTAACTTGTTAAAGTTTCTATTTTAGTTAAAGGAATTTTCGAAAAAAGTCGTGATGACGTCGTGGAGTAAACGAGACTATCGTGTAATTATCTGTTATAATTTTAAACGCGGTTTAACTAAACAAGAATGTTTTAATGAGATGTGTTCTGTTTTTGGTCATGAACGATGGTATTTACAGATCAAGCATGGAGATTTAGAGTTAGATGACGACCCGCGACCAGGCAGACCTGCGGAAATTCAAGTGCCGGAAAACATAGCTCGTGTGGAAAAAGCTATAAGAGAAGATCGCCGAATCACATATCGTCAATTAGAAGAACTCTTAAATATTCCTGTATCCTCTTTGCACAACATAGTGAAGAATCATTTAAGTGTGAAAAAAAATTGTACATTGTGGGTACCCCACTCTTTAAGTGACTTCCAAAAACAACAACGGGTTAAATGGGCGCAATCTATGCTGAAACGATTTGACAATGGCCAATCAAAAAATGTGAATTCAGTTATCACTGGTGACGAAACGTGGATTTACTACTACGATGTGTCAACTAAATCACAAAGCAAGATATGGGTCTTCGAAGACGAAGAGCAACCATTTCAAGTGCGAAAATCTAAATCAGTAAAGAAAAGAATGATAGCCGTTTTTTTAAACAAACAAGGCTTAATAAAATCAGTAATACTAAGTGGACAGAAGACCGTTACTAGTCAATGGTACACTGAGATTTGCCTGCCTCAAGTGTTCGAAGAACTCCAAAATCGACGACCGAATTCGGGACTCCGCTCATGGTTCCTACATCACGATAATGCACCAGCTCATAGAGCCGGCGCTACTCCGCAATTTCTGAGTTTTCTCCGAAATTACTTGACCACCCTCCCTATAGTCCCGATCTTGCACCCTGCGACTTCGGTTTATTTCCATTCGTGAAAAACCGCATGAAACGGCGAAAGTTTTCTACTGAAGAAGATTGGTTCGAGCTTTTCATGAAGAATTAGTTTAATTCATAAAGAAAAGTGGGAGACTGGATAAATGAGTGGTTTGTGCGTATGACTAAATGCATTAATTGTAACGGGGCTTATTTTGAAAAAGTATAGATATATGTAATTATACGACAGTATTTATTGAACACCCTACGTATATGGCTGCTTTGCTTTTAAAACATATTCTATGGTAATACTTCGAAATAAAGTGTTTATTTAACACTGAAGTGCGAATGATAACATGTTCCTCAATATAAAACAAACACTCATGTTGAATTTCAAACTCGTCAATATTACAATATACCACGACAGATAATTAAATTTTACGGTTGACCTCATCTTTTGGTAATACTGAACACTCTGGAAATAATAACATGTAATAAACTCTACGGTTATGTACGGGTACAAAAAGGCCCGCGGCTTAATTAAATACAAATCCCGAACATCTCACCGGCCATTTTAATGTTATTAAATTGTTCGACGGATACTTAACCTCCCATTTTACGATGTACTCAAATACCGTTGAGATTTAATTTACATGAATAATCAAGTGTGTCAATTTGATCAATGACGTCCATTTTGTTTGGAAAGCACCAGTTGGGAACGTAATGTAATGATAATAAAGGTCAATCCTAAACGAGTTATCATTACTCCCAAAGGCTGTTTATTTCAGTTATATTGATTAAATTACCACTTAGCTTAAATAAATAAGATGTAATACTACCGACTGAAGCTAAGATTAGTATAGGCAATTTTTAAAGTTTTGGGCAAAATGAAACAGCCTTAAAGGTGATAATCGAAATGTTTGTCTTTTGCTAGGAGGCATATTGGTATTACTTGTACATTTTTACATAGTGATTGTTAATAATACTGACATTATTACTCTTTTTTTTTAATTGTGGGTTGTAGTCACTATATTGCTATATTTTTAATGTTTACAAAATACACCATTTCAGTTTTGGCCATGAGAATCAGTGTACGTACAATTTCCCCGACTGTAATGAAGTTATCTTGTAACTCGAGACGCTTGTTGTAATAACTCCCTAACAGGCGGTACGAGATTGAGGGAGGATGCAATTATATAGGATCCCTGACGGCCTCCTTAAATATTTGGCAATAAAGGGTTATCGAGTCACCCTGAACTCTCTGAATGCATAAAAGTCTACACATTTGCAACCTTAACACCTTCATTTATAGGAACTTTCCTATAACTTCAAATTATTTGAACATTATAGCATTGTTTCAATGCAATTGCGAAGAGATGGAAACAAGTTTTTAAAGTTTTGTAGCCGTTAAAGTTCTCTGTAATAAGTTGAAATAACTTTATAAAAGTCTAGTAACTTTTGAATACATCTAGGTTAAGGAAGGAATCAATGCCTAAATTTATTTCCGATTTGATGTCAAGGTCGTTTTATGTTTTGAATGTTAACTTGGCAACACACGTCACATGTGACTGATTCCGCAATTTTGACTTCCCAATAGGGGTTTAAAAGTGAAGGTCTTTTTGATAATACTTCCGAGATATTTATATGTGACGCATAATTTGGGATAGCACCTAAACAAACAGCAAGTGAGTATACAAAGGAATAAATTCAAAATTGCCTCATGATCTTACCTAAGAACAAAAGTATATCCACCAAGTCTATTTATTTGGGATTGGTCTTGTCTCTAATTGTTTATCTTTCGTAGAATTGTTTCTATGTTGTTCTTTGCGAAGGATTCTTGAATTTGAATAATCACAGGGAATCCTTCGGGACGTCAATGTTTGCATTGATTGTTTTATTTGGAGGGAAATGATACGCAGCTACCAATTTTCATCTCATAAATATATTGTTTGTAACAATCCAAGAGTTTTCAATTCGAAATTGCGGATAGCTCAATCTCTAATGAAATGATGATGTTACTGAGAATGTTACCAAGAGAGCAATTTTTGGAAATTAGGGTAAAAAACAAATGTAATAGCTGTTCTAGTGTTCAGAGTTGCCATCACAATATTTCAAGCACCCAGTAATTCTTTTGAGTTAAACAATTTGACTTCTGTTGATTAAGACATTTTTTTCGGTAAACATAATGCGTAATAATTTCAGACTAATATTATAACGGTACAATGTTTGTGACTGTGAACTCGTATGTTTGTGTGGTAATACTTCACGTGTAAAACACTGAAGCGATTTTTAGGGGTAGACTGACACCTGGTTAAAGACAGTTGACTGCGAGGTTCCTGGATTTTAACACATTGATCGCGAGTATACAGACACAATACAAAATGTATTGTGTCATCTTTTAGGCGTCCTTGGCGTTCAAAGGGTTAAAATTTAAATGAGTAAATTTAAAAAACTTAAATACCGCGACTTGCGTAAGGTGGAGGCTCGATGAAGAAAGTGGAGAACCGGGATATCTGGCGCAAACTTGGAGAGATCATGTCCAGTAGTGGATTGCGATAGGTTGAAGAGAGATATACTGCAATAATATGAACGCATTTTTAACAATGCTATTGTATCATGAACATCAATTTGTTTCAACTTTAAAAGACTCAATAATATCACTGCTCAATATTCTCACGAAATATAATTAGCATCCCAGAGCTATGTCTACATGAAGAAACGGAACCCACAACGCCTATCGCTTCACGCCTTATTTGATTTAGCTAATTGAACTGTACTCACAAACTAGCTAAGTGATTCCCAAGCGATTTCCCATTAAACGATCATAGGTTACTTGTTGATAGGGTATTGGATTGCAATTGATATTTTGTAAATTTAATAGCATTTAATTTCAGTTTTTTTTAAATGTTACTTACATATCATGATATTTCTTTACTTACAGTTTCCAGTCAATTTAAATAAAACTAGAGAATATTTTCTGAATATTACTATTAATAGTATGTTGATTTAGCATACACGTATAATTAGGTATTATACGTGTATGCTAAATCAAACAAAATAGTTATATTATATAGAAGATAGAGAAATTTATTTTCTCTCACAAAGACACATTTTTTAACTCTAAAATTATTGAAGTTCATTTTATATATTTTAAGTAAAACACCCAATATTTAAAACCCATAGAAGAACGGGAGTAACATTATAAACTACTTCTAATGGTATTGAAAGCTGTCTTGATTTAATTAGGTCTATTTTTTATTTGATGAACGTTGTTATATATGTAAATAGTGGTCTGCAAAATTCTAAAATTATGAAATTTGTAATAGATAAGCCCATATAAACAAATGAGAGTAAAACATAAAGGTCTATACTTAGCTTAATTTACAGACAATTTTCATATAAAATAACTAGCTTTGCCCGCGGCTTCACTCGCGTGTATCAGTATCAGCCCGATCGTTCTAAAATTGACAAAGTTTCATACAAACTCATACAATGAAATAGTGGATGAACTACTATTTAATCAACTTGTGGGTCATAATATTTACCAGCATGCCAAATTTAAGACCGATTCGTCCAATAGTATGGGGCTGATAGATCACTATGTCAGTCAGACAACTTTAAGTTATTTACATTTAGTCTTAAATAGAAAAAAAATATTTCAAAATGTAGGGCATCTGTTACATTGACTTCATTTGAAGACAACTGTAACCTTCTGTTGTTGATTGTACGAACTATGTTGGTTAGTTGGGGTCTTGCTAACGGGTGTTTTGGCATATATTCCTTTATTCATTACTGTAAATTTCAAAATCTTATCTAACAGTACAGCCAACTCCGACTGTTTATGTCAATTGTCGATAGAATCCATTAAAATCTTCAGACACTTGAATTGCCGTAGTTTACCTGCCCAAAAGTTTCGGGTATCGTCTAAAGTTAAAGGAATTTTAGCGCAAGTTGTATCAGTCTTGAATAATCAATATTCCCATGGCAAAGTTTAGGCCTCTCAACTGATATTGAACATTGATTATTCTATCTCATTGTTTAATTCAATGATTATTCATGACCTACTTTTGATTCCTAAGTTAGTTTATGCTCGATTTATTTAAGCTTGTTCGATCACTCGCAGTTTAAGATATTTTTACGTAAAACATAACCAAATAAAGCTTTGTTAAGTCACGTTAAAGTGCACAAGCAACGCGGGGCCACCGCTCCACATGAACAACAATACTTTCTTTTTCTACATAAAAGAAACCTTTCGAAAATAAAAGTAACCTAAGATTATCCCTATTACGTCAGCTACTAGCCATAAAAATCCGTCTTAACCTGTGTAGCCGTTTCGAGATTGCCCGGAACAGACTGACAAATTTAACAAAAATCTACAGACACTCGAATTTTATTTATATGTATTAATAAACCATTTTAAAACATTAAATAATCGTATATCTCCTCTTATAAGCAAAGATGCTCATATTAAGTGCAGGAGTCAAGATAATAGAGCCGAAGTATTATTTCATTAAGATCTCGTATGGGTTTTACACGGTTGGTACATACGAGTCCGTTACATAATTAACCGTCCTTGATTGGACACTAAGGCTCGTACTCTAGAATGAGACTCAACTTTACTCTTTACTTAAATTGAGTTATAAATAGTCTTCTTCTTCTTTCTTTTTCTTCTTTTTTATCGTATAGAGCGCTATCCCTTTCTCAAACTGAAGATCAACGCATGTCTCGTTTTAGAATACGGGCCTTAGTCACTGTCTATTCTGCCATCTAGTTATCTTTAAATTAGTCACAGGTTACAAGCTGGTTATGAGCTGACGATACGAGCGTTCGTGCCCTTGCAGTAATAAGTATAAATAAAGTAAGCTTTAACTTCTACTCATATACTAGTTACAATTTCGTTTTCTATGTGAGTCTACCTGCTGACTAACTCATTTAGGCGGGAAACTGCCACAGTGTAGGATATCATCCCGTAATATAGAAGAGGACGGATATTAATTTGATGGAAGTACATCACAACAGGGGAATGTGCAACTAGCGGGCACGAAACAATGTAATCGTAATGTACTCCTTTTGTACTTATATAAATAAAAGATATTTTAACATATACCTATGTAATTATTACAATTTTAAAATTTTACCAAAATATATTACACTCTAAACATTTAAAATAACAAATTAAAACTAAAAAATATAATTAAAGAAGTACCTTTCCTCAAGGATCCGAAACTGGCAGCGTTACACCTTTGGATTGCCGGACTGATTCTTTGTCCAAGGTAGCTGCCAGATTTTCGGTCACCTGTGATGTCAACAAGATATAGATAGATATTTTACTGTCATAACTTAGTCATCAAAATTTGAAAAATTTGTCAAATATGAATCAAATAAATATAATATTACCTAGGTTTACGGATCATATCATGTTCAGGCTTCTTTAAGTTTACTAACATTCTGTACTCATACTTTTCTCTTTTCATACGATAAAACACAAAAACATAATCATCAACCTCTCTTTGTAAACAACAAAGCTAGTGTATAAATCTTCATATAACAAATACATTACGTTCTCCATCTTATAAAAAGTCACGTCATTAAGATCAGTACACAATTCTCCCGTGGGTGGATATTTACTGCGTACATTTGCTTCGACAGCACCGCGATACAGTCCATAGAACTTCATTAGAGTGAAAGGCATAGGTGATAAATCTCAATTGTTCAAGTCGCTCCAATAAAGAATTACATTAGGGTGCCGTCTGTTTTAAAGCAACAAAGGTGTCTAATTCACTTAGATATAATTTCTTACTGCTCTTCGCGGAGTGAGTTCGTGTTTTCTTTTTTACTGTTTTGGCTGCAGAATATTTTATTACTTCATGGTTTAATAGCTTGGTAATAATTATGAAATTAATGCGTTTCATGTCTTAAATTAAAAATTATTTGGACTTTAGTTGAAATATATTTGTTACTTATACGATTTGTAAGCTACTTCGTTGTAATGGCTGTCTGGCGTAAAAAAATTATAGTCCCTTTCAAATTATTTTACCATTTATGTTTTTTTACAATAACCATACGTTTGAGTGTAGGTAAGTATAAAAATATTTTATATTCTTTCAATTAAAACAGAAACGAGGTGAAACATAAATCGGTGACATAACGTCACTGACTTACTAAGTAACATCTGCTTAATAACTATTTATAGAAGGATCAAAACCCCAAAATTCTTAAGACAATGTCGAGTACGCGTCTAATAGAAGAAGATACGGTCACTGGTAGGGACGATTGCAACTTTTTAAAGATAAAATTATGTTTATTTAAATATCGTTTTTGCGTTTGGCGCGGCAGAATAGTCATAGTAATAATGAAGTTATTTTAAACTGAAGCTCATGCCTCGTTTATTGCAGTATCTACATATTTTTTAAACAATTATTAAAAATTATGTCATTACTCGTTCTCTTCAGTTATTGGATCCAGTTAGGTATTTCTGTGACCGCGGTAGCCCAAGCGGTTAGATAACCAACTTTAAACTTTACCATGTCCTTGTTGGCGTTAGTTTGTTAGTCCGCGTGATTTATGGCTCCACGAGGTCTCTCCAAACTTTGGTGACAAATTCTAAAAGTTAATTTAAGAATGTTTTCATTTGTCAGCAATAATTAGAAAGCGTGGTCTCATTTATAATCATTAATTCAAGTGACTTTTTGACGGATTTCATTGTGCTGAGAAGTATTTTACAAATTACTAGCTGACCCGGCAAACGTTGTTTTGCCATACACATTCCAAGGGAATTTCTAGTGTACTATCAAAAATAATGTAGCCATATTTTATAGGATACGGGACAGATCACGTGATGGAAAGTAAATACTGTCGCCCATAGACATTTGCAAAAACTTAGCAGCTACAAAATATGTTGCCTACCTATTAACTTATTTTATTGGATGATAAAATTGATCAGTTATCTAGCGGGCATTCAAGTTTCAAAAATAACCATTAAAAATAGGTGTTGGTGATAAAAGAGAGGAAATTTGGGTTCGTTTGTATTAATAAAAGCCACATTAAAAAATCATTTTTTTTTAAATAGGGTTCCATAAATCTTAGGAGTAAGAAAAATATATAGTATCCGATTTTCATACCTATTGCACATGCATATGAAATTTCATAAAAATCAGTCCAGCCGTTTTGGAAGTGAATGCTACTTAATACTGTCACACGAGAGTTCACGCCAGTAGCCTGGAGGAAGGCCATCGACCCATTATCATGCGGTTGACTTAAGTCTTTAACAAATTTTATCCCCCCTACCCTTTACATACAAACCATCTATGAATCACCAGAAAAATCTAACTGCCTTTGTGGAATCCTAATTCTCAAGTCTATTCAATCTAAATTGTTTTCTTCCACGACAATCAAAGCTTGTAGGCGTTTAACACACAACATTCTCACCCGGTGTAACGAGTAAAATGAGACGACCCGTTTGGCAGCACCACCTTCAGGATATTGAACAATTTCCTTGGCAGTACGCGTAATTGCTTTAATTTTACGAGTGTGTACGTAGGACCGAGTTAATCACCGGCTAATGCGCCGAGTCGAATGCACTTGCAATTTACATGGGAATAAGGGAGGCTATCAAACGGACGATTGGTTTGGGTTTAGGAAGGTAATGTAATGCAAAATTATCTCATGCGTGTGTTTGAGCTATTGTTTAGGTGAAGGTTTTGTCTGCAGATTCCTTAGACAATTTGCATAAGCATTGTTTTTGTGAAGTAAATTTAAGGTAAATGGAGCGTCGGTGGCTTAATGGTGTGTACAGTCGCCCTCCTACCGGGAGGGCTGAGGTTCCAATCTCGCCACGTGTTTTCGATATTTCGGAAAATATACGTACGTTATTCGACACTTTTACTGTGAAGAAAAACATCGTAAGGAAACTCATGCTTGTGAATTGATTCAAAGGTTGTGCGTGAAGTCATCCAATCCGCACTGGCCCCGCGTGGACGACTAAGACTATACGGGTTGGCTCGTGCCCCTCGGTGGGGACATTTAATGAGCTGATGATGATAATGACATTTATGGTAAATATTTCTTCTCTGCTTAGTCGTGCACTCTTGGCAATGGTCGTGGCTGTCGATGGAAGGAGTTGCGTCTCTCCGTCGCCGTTTGGTTCCAGGGCAGCCGCACGTCATAAAATGGTAAATATATTTATAGATTTTTTAACTACGATTTTCAGAGTAATTATACACGTATCTTATATAATAGTAAATAAGTGCGAATCGCGTAATCTTAAAAAAAATGTTTCGTGCAAACTAATATTTCTGAAGTGTTATTTACATAGTTTTTTACTCGTTAAATATGTCTTAAAACTGCATACATAATTAAGTGAGTAATTTAATTGCAGGTCGAATGCACTCGATGCGAGAGATCGAGGATCAACCAGTCGATTGCTTCGGCAGTTAACTCTGTTTTAATTGCGTCGTTAACTCTTCGCTTACAGATGTTAGTTTCTTTGCATTTTATGACTTATTCAGTCCTTAAGTAGTAACTTAAAGACTTTGTGTACTATTGTCAACGCTTAAACAATGTAAAGTAATATAGAAAATATTCATAGACATTCACACAGCGCCATCTGTCCCTAAATTAAGCAAGGAGCTTGTACTATAGGTACTGCACCGTGATGAACCATATTATAACATTATCTTTACAAATAAATAAAATTTTAGTGTCTGTTTGTAATTTTGAAGTAACAATATTTTTCTTCATGCATAGGAATACGCTACATATACCAAAACAACATTTTTTAATTTCTGTCATTTTGTTTGTTCCGGGCTATTTCTGAAACTGCTGGACCGATTTGGACGTGATCTTTGTAGCAGGTGGCTGATGTTATTCGGAAAAACATAGGCTATTATTTTAGAAAAATAACGTAATGTATTCCATGATACAGGTAGATTTTACTACATACTAAACTGTTATGGAGTACCTCTAGTGGTCGTAAGTAAAGGTCCCATTGCCTCGAGACTCTCAGAACATACCATCAGTTGCGGTCAGTTGAGCTGCTGCCAACCTTGTGTAACTCCTTGCTGCGAAGCGTCACGGCATATTGCTTAACCAACGAGCTTTATGTTTACTTCCATTGCAGGCTTCAAAGATGTTAATCATATGACAGTATTATAAAACAAAAAATACATGATTCGTTAAGATATACTATGCACGATTCACATAATATCATATTCAGGAAAACGGAATAATTTTAATTTAAACATATAGGTAAATTGAATAGAAATGTGGAATAGTAAAATAGGAATCTTGACAACTTCAGCAATACTAACAATAACCCAAATTTTCTTTTAAATAAATTCCAGTGGAGGGTATTGTATTATCTGTTTTCATATTTGTGATATACCTATTTTTTGTATTAAGATGATTAATGTTATCAGACATTAAAGTGTCCTTTGTCAATTGGCCTTAGTTCTAGTGAAATCAGGGTATTCCTAGAACATATTTACCACCCGATTCTACGAAGCAACAAAGGGATTTTCGAAACCTCATGTCAATTGAATACTCTAACAACTTAATAGCCAATCTCATAATAGCTACGCTTTGTGCCTGTGACATACAGACACTTCTTATGGGCTGGTCATACAACAGAACTTTTAAGTACACTCTTTTTACAATTCCTTTCATGTAACTCGTAGTATACATTGAATCGTAACTTAAACTTTAGCTAATTTCAATATTCACTAAACCTTCACAGAACCATCAATCTACAAATACATCAACTTCAAACCCACACGCCTAAGAAAATATTATTGCCGATAAAAACCCTTCAGTTGGCAGTGTACACATTAATTACAACCCTATCAGAGGCTCCCAATCGTTACGAGAGATTCTATTAAGGATCGTTTACTGCCTCCCCCTGAGACTGGGTAAATCGGCCCATTATAAACCAATAATAGCCGACATCCGCTGCAGACGAGCTTAGCTGTTTCTACGGCGCATATCCCCAGTAATTACAGCTCGTATCCTAACTGGTATCGTATTTGGACTATCAGGTTTGCCAGGGTGTGACGTATCTTGACAGCGATGATGCTATTTACGTAACTTTAGCCGGCTTCATTCAATAAAATGAGTTTGCTAATCCTCGGTACTAAACTAACTTTCTGAATACAAAATATTAGAAACTACTTGTTTTCATATTTATAAATACTAAGGCAATGATTTTATATTGTGACATAACAATAAATAAATTGAAAGGAATATGCCCTGCATCTTCCGGCACTTACGACAGTCTTTCGTAAATCATGATTGCAGAAGAAGGAAATTCAAAGATACATAGTGCGGGGTGTGGTATGACGGTAGTATTATGAGAGCTCGTCAAAGTCAAACTTAAAATTAGTTTTTTATATAATTTAGGCCAAAATGAGTCAGAGCGTAGAATAAATTTACCAGCGAGTTAGATAGATTAGCTCAGTGAGAGCTTTTCATGTCATGTTTATTTGTAAAATAATATTATGGGTTTAAGTTTGCCCAGCTTTGTTTTGCTTAGCATGGTTACATTGGTCATTATAGTTACTAACACTAATTCTTTCTATGAGTTATTACTATGATATTTCATACAGTGGAGACCTTATTTTTAATGGGTTTTGCATCATTAACTGTTGTTCTTTTCCAGTGCGTATTGGGATATTTTGGAAATAAATTGTATACAGTTCAGCTAAATATTGTTATTATGGCTTTAATGTATTAGAGAACTAAAATCACATACATTTTCGTTCAACAATCTTAATTGAGTCTCTTGCCAAAGATAAAGGGAGCATATTAAGATGTTGCAATATCCCTTCAAGCAGAAGCTGATGGTAATCCTTGAGATATACTATCGGTACAGCTGCATCCTACCGCCGATGTATGCACCCGTCGGGACGTAATTACTCGGAATTTGCTGCGCTGCATTAGCTCATATTGTATAATACCCGATGTTTGTTGAATATATTGTATATTCAGTCTCTGATATTCGTAGAAAGCAAAGACGAGATGTCAATATTAAATCTTTAGCAATCCCTGAACCTTGATGCATGAGCAAAGCATGATAGAATACCAAGTCCATGAGAAATGCTTCAGATATACTACATAATCAAACTCAAACTCAATAATCAGTATGACAGGTAAACCGATATAATATTTTATTATAATATATAAAAAATATCCAACTGAGTTTGGACAAGTGCTCCGGTCCACTGCTGCTTTATTACAATGCTAACATATTCCGCAAAAAGCGGTTCTGAAAATTAGGGAGCACGGATTCGACGGATTCATGTACTTGGCTACACCGTCTAACTCTTTTTTGCAGAATTTGGCTATTTATAAACATTTTTATACATAGTTTATACATAGTTATTACTTTAATAACAGACCCCATTTTAACACAACATTTCTGCTAATATCTTTCGCTCTTCATATTTTTTTAATTCCGCTTTTATATCATTTTGAAGATATAACTACATAGATGTAACTGATATTCACCGAGCGTGATTGACGATCCGAAGATAGCTGGAGCCGACAGGACGCAGTAGGCAGAGATGCGGAAACCTGGCGCATTCGGGGGAACGTCTGTGTACACAACGATAGGCTGATTTATTGATTGGGCACAATACCCTTATTCTCAACGCAATGCTTAAGCAGTACAGCTCCTGTATAATTTAGAACGTTCGAGAAAAACCGACAAGGGTGGTTTCATTTCGTAGACTAGCTTTCTTGAAGTGCCAGTCAGGATATTCAGTGATACACCGGTAAAAAGTGGTGTTGCTACTTTTTTTGAAGCATGCTCTCTTTATAATCTCAGCTGTTCCAATGACTTGGTTGTAAGTAACCGATGGATGTAAACTGCTATTGGTATGCGTGCAAGCCCCTGAGAGGACTTTGTTCAGTAGTGTACACACTGAACTTAAACGATGATAATTATCTGTCTGCAAGACCACTTCAGAACTTCTTAAATTTAATACGATGAGTCTTTTCCATTTTAACAATCACACGATTCATAGAAATAACTAGATAACTGCACTTTTTAATCATATTATTATATGAAACCGGTATAATGCTCTGATCTTACCTGAAATAGGGTGATTAGGCCTTAGTTGTCCAGGTAGGCCCAGTGCGGATTGGACGACTTCACACACAACCTTTGAATCTCTTTGCAGGCGTTCATGAAGGTTTCCTCGCGATGTTTTCCTTCACCGTAAGAGCGTCGGATAACGTACATATAATTTCGAAAATTCGAAAACACATTAGTAAGTGGCGGGATTTGAACCTCAGCCCTCCCGGCAACAGTCCACACCATTGAGCCACCGATGCTAGACTTTATTGTTTCTAAAACAATACGAAGTAAATAACAGTCGTAATGTTATTTCCCCTATATAGTTATTATACTCTTTGATCGGTCTACAATAAAATGGTTCCTTTTTTAACAGGTCGTATTATAACGTTCAAAACAGGCCTGGGAAGTTCCCGCTATCTCTTAAAACAAAATAACTATAATGATACGTTAGCATTTTTATACCACAAAAGATGAATTGATATTTTTGTATTACTGATTTCAGAGATGGCAGTAAGCCCCCTGTCCATTGAAGAATCCTTAATACATGTAGCCGGAGATATAAATCAAGTCTGTGAACGTATTTACCTAGCCAAGTGGTACTCCGAATATTACATCATTCAGCAACGGATATTGCCATGGGTTCAGCACACTGCGCTGGCTAATTGGATGGCTCGTTCGGATTTCTGTATCATATACTTGTTAAATAAACTTGACTTGACTTGGTGGAGTATATTATACATGAATATAATGTACGTACACCTCAGCTATTGTTGTTTTACTAGGTGGCAGATACTGCGGTGGTATTCACTATAGTTTTAGATATCGTCCTGTGAAATTAATGTATTATGAACTTCTGTACAAGAAGAGCGCACTGTAGTTACAAAATAAAGATGAACAGTTTGTTATAGGGAATGATATCGTTGTCGATAAAATGAAAAAGATTACCTAACCACTCTCAACCATAAGATAAAAGAATCTTCGTAAATACCCACGTTTATACTTATATAAGGTAAAATAGGACATTATATAAGCGGCTGCGTTCCTAAACTGGAATCCAAATAACTCCGCTCAGTAATCCGATCGATCGCGGTATTAATATCAATGGTACGCCGCTTGTTGTATACTCAGATTCGTTTCTTTAGAATTTGCAAAATCACTCGTAATTCCAATACTATTGGCTACAATAAAATCTGCGAACCAATTCGCGGTTGGAGAACTTGCGGTCGCAGTAATTTATTCGAAAAGTTTCGCCTCCTCGGTTTTGGGCCGTGCCCACTTTAACGAAGACCACCAATTTTGTGCTCTTTTAAAAAAGGTTTGCTACCTTTTACGCTTCAGACGCAATTGACGGATATACCCCGAGTTCTATTGATTGGAAGCAAATTGGATCATATTTATCAAGTAATTGATGGTGTTGTTAGAGACAGGGCTACGATGTATTTTGATTTTTTTTTAACTATAGTGCTTTTTGTATTAGGTACAATTATGAGTATGTCAGAAGATATTTATTTATTTACATTACACATTACTAAGAGCGTTGGCTCAATGGTGTGGATTGTCGCCCTCCTACCGGGAGGCTGAGGTTCAAATCCCGTCACGTACCATGTGTTTCGAATTTTCGAAAAATATATGTACGTTATCCGACGCTCTTACGGTGAAGGAAAACATCGTGAGGAAACCTGCGCACGCCTTCGAAGAGATTCAAAGGTTATGCGTGAAGTCGTCCAACTCGCACTGGCCCGCGTGGACGACTAAGGCCTAATCACTCTATACGGGTAGGCTCGTGCCCTCGTGGGACGTTTAATGAGCTGATGATGATGACACATTACTAATGTTTCGGATTTATGTGCTATATGTCTGGTATAGGCATATTTTTACCTACATTTAAAAATTATTTTAGTAATTTTTTTTATGTAGCCTTTACGTTTATACCTTTCCCTCAACCATTTTACTTTACTTCAATTTACTACTGGTTCGGTTGATGTACAGTTTGGTAAGTGTTTACGACTACCATCCTAAGATTTGACGACCCATCTAGTGACGGTTGAGACGTCGGTCATTACACCAAGAGTTTTGGGTTCCATCCAGGCGATACAAACATTTGTGTGCATGAACATGTCTGTTCTCTTTATTGTCTAGTTTCTAAGTATAGTAGCTGTTATCCGCGGTATTACCCGTGATACCATTAGATATTCTCCCGCAGTAAAATAGAATCTAAAAAGCGCGTAGCACACTCGACGCGTATTAAAAAGTATTTTATTAAATAAAAGGAGGCAATGGTTTTACTTATTACAAGTGCTACCTGCCATCAAAATCCCGTCCAGCGCCGTCCAGCCGTATTTTAGCGATTACCCGGAACAAACTCGCAGCAAGACAGAAATTGTTATTATATAGGGTATATGTAGCGTATATATTCATATTATGTATTAGGAAAAATAATTTATAATATGAATTTATACGGTCAATATGAAAAACAGACACTCCAATTCTATTTATATGTATAGATTATCCTCACTCCTACACAAATTAAAAGGTCAAGACTCAGTTCGGCGGTTTAGGCGTAAGCAAACAGAACAATTAGATTTAACGCACGTCGCAGATTAGTGGCAAATTATATCAGTGGCCATTTGTTACAAAGTTGGCGGTCGGCAAACAATTAGCCAAAGTAAGTTAAACCCGGATCTGTTGCTCTAAGTCGTTGTTTGCTGCCTATAAACATCACGGCCGGATATTAACGGTACCCGATGTGTGGAAGAGCGCTATGGTACAATTCGCAACGTTATTTAAACGTTAATAACGTGTTTAGTAGGTACCATCGTAAACTGACTTCGTCATTGCTGCGTAACCCGGACGTTGCTGGTTCGAATCCCGTAGGGAAAGGCCACTTTGAGTCCCCGCCAGAATATCAGCAGACCGATCGCGTTATTTAAAAACGAAACGTATCGATTTACGATATCCTTCTGATACTGAATTAGTAACGAAAGAGTCCCTGAAAGATGAATATTAAGACCACTTACATTCACTAACCTAACGCTGGTCTGAGTATCAGAATTACCAATAATCATTCATAGAAAATCAACTAAACCGTTCCTTAACACAGCTTTATCAAAAAATGAAGCGATGAAGAATTCAATACGAAGAACTCCACTAAGATTAAAATGAAAATACTAGCACTCAATTTATGCCGGAGTCATGACTCATGTTAACAAACAAGTGTGTAATTCTCACTCTGTTTTAAAGTCTCACAGAGCCAATGCAAAAAAAGCAACTATGTCAAGTACAAAATACTTCAGTTTACCAAAAAATACAAAGGTTAACTCTAATACGATATCTACCTACTAATTGAAAAAAGTGAGATTATGAAAAACATAGACGTTAGATTAGTAGAATAACAATTACAAGCAATTGTGACAAAAACGTTGACCTATTGACTCGAATGACACCTTCATTTGTTATTTTTATCGTTTATTTACTTCGAGAAACATTCATTAATTTATTTTGTTCAAACTTTCCCGAGAGAGCATAAAACGAATACAGAATAGACGCAATTTATTTTATTCACAACATTTTATAGAACCGCCAGGACAGAGACGTCCTAATTTCCTCCTATAAGTAATCTATCAAACGTCGACGGATCACGTCTTATTACGGAATAAATGAAACGATAACAACGGATTTGCGTTCCTAATAACTTAACCACCATATTTTGACCCTTCAGCTGTGTCTGACATTCCTCTTATGAAACGCATTACATTGGTAATGGGCGCGGCGTGAGGGTTCCTTTGTAACTGGCAATGTGTACGTTGGCGCATTCATATAAAGCAGACACGGCTTCCTTTGGTAGTTGTTATGCCAAGGAAATGGAGGCAAGCCCGAGCGGAAGACGGAGTGAAGATGCGGCGGTGTCGGAGTTGTTTTCATTGTGGTCGATGTAAATAGAAAACAGACGAATTACCGGTGGAAAACTACGGTATGTATACAGCGAGGGTAATGGAGACAGATTGTTGACCAGGCGTGTAAACGTTTTACGGTATTGTTTGCGTTCTATTGTCGTGGAAAACTGTGGGCTCTATTTTTATAAAAATGTGAAAATATTACTATTATTTGAAAGGAATAGTGAATAGTATTGGAAAATATTGGTGGTTTTATTGCTGCCAATAGAATGGACCCTAACAAAAAAGGAAGTCTTCAAAAAAATCTATGTAGGTAAGCAAAATTCATAAAGGTCGAAATTTATGATATGTGTAAATCGAATATTACACAATTTGTAATTAATAATTTTCCTTTTATATAAGAATAAAAATTCCTATTTTATCATCCAAGCAAATCCATGATCAAATTAAATATTTGTACAAAACAGTGACAGCAAAGATCATTTGCGCTTAATTACATTGCTCTTTTGTTGATATCTCATTTCCCATTAAGAATGTTATAAGAACGGAACTGAAAAAGGAGCTAATTCTGACAAAAGTAAAAGGTAAATTTACACTGCAATTTTAATTAGATCCAAATAAAACACATGGTTTTGTGTTTATTTTATTTCTTAAAATATAAACTTAAATAAGACCGGTGGTTGATTACATGGGATGTCATTTTAGCTGGGAAAAACAATTTCGTAATATTAAAAACAAGCAATAATTTCTGTCATCATATAAAAAATAAAGCTAAGCTACATCGATTTCGATGTTGGTTAGTTTTTGTAAACTATCGCTTCGTCCTCTTCTTTTTTAACAGCTTGAATGAGAACGAGCGAGATAACAGCATTGATTACCTGCAACAAAAAAGTGATTTTATATCCAAATATTATTTTATTCCTAAAACACGCATAATTATTATGACTACATATAAGATAAAAAGAAAAGGCCATGAAAAGGTTAGTTTTAGCACTGTGGCATAGACTTTCAAAGCAAGGACATGAGGAGATTCTACTAACGCTTCAGTATAATGTGGATTTGTGGATAATGTCAACTACTACATGATTGGAATCGGAATTAAACGCAAAACTTGCATTCCGAAGCACAGAGGAACTCAACATGATATTTTTAACGGACTTTACAAGGTGGTAGACTCCGTACGGTCGTCTAGGTAGACACCACCGCAGTGTCAGATATCGTCCCTTAAAAATAAGTGTTTTGCACTTCTGTATTTCAGGATGAGGGCACTGTAGCTAGTAAAATTACCGGCTATGAGATACCTATGTCGTCTCGGGTGACGGGCGCAGTGCGGCATTGATGAAGATAATTAACTGTTGTTGGTCTCCATCAATGACGCTCAGTCATAGTTTACTTCACGACTATAAAACCTTCTAAAATGGAGGAGTTTACTCAATTCGCCCGTACATATGCCTTTCATGATTGTTCGCGATATCTTCATCTTTGATTTGATCTGACTACAACGATAGTATAACGCTTTACGTTTGTGAACGGATGTTCTAGCCGCTACAGTATCAACCCCTAGGCCGAGCCTTGGATAGAGTATTGAAAATTGAGTAAACAGACGAAAAATAAAAATAAGCTCGTGGATAATTTATCGTATCGCAATAATGATGTCGTAGTTATAAAATAGTACCCAGTCTTAAACAGAAAAAACACACTTACGGAAATCATGCAAGTCGCCAAAACAATGCCAGCCAGCCATCCAGTCTTCCCCTCTAAGTACCAAGTAAGCTCGTCGACACAACCGTGGAAATATGCATTCCCTGTCACGGAGTCTCGGCATTCAGCTGGAAAGGGTTTGTTCAAGTTGATGAAGTCCATAGGTCCATCAGCACCACAGCATCCAATCTAATGGCAAACAATAATAATAATATTATAGGTCAAAACAGTTCAAAAATATGGTGTCTTATTTTTGGGATCAGTTTTATTCTAAGGTAAATTTGCCGCCGCCATGAATATTCTATCTATCTATCTAATCAACCTATCGCAATCAGCTGCTGGACATAGGCCTCTCCCATTTTGAGCCAGATATCCCGGTCCTTCGTTTCTCATCCAGCCTCCACCCAACTCCACCTTTCGCAATGTTTTTTTTCATTTTGACTTCTTTTGTAATGATCCGAAAATCCTTGGAAATGGGTTTACATTTCGACTACCAACTGTATGTGATCCCATTCCATAGCACGTACACGCAGCGAATATACCTCCTATTCCGGTATCTGCACGTATTACAGTCTGAACAAACCACGCCGTCAGTTTTCCACTCTGCAAATGCGTTTCGATGTTTGCTTCGTTAGAAGTGGCGGCTTTGCCCGACTTTTTGCTTTCGCGTGGTTGACTAACGAAAAAGTTGGGCTTTGTAGCACGTGATTTTATTAGATAGCCTAGAAGTGAAAAATACTTAAAAGTAAACCGAACGCAGGGATAACAGTTAGCTCCAAACTAATAAATAAAGATAAAACTCATTATATATCCCAATAGTCATATTTAATAAAGTTAATGTTGGTGTAAGGATGTTAGTTATGTATTTATAACTTTTTCGGCTTATTGCTATCCTATTCAACCTTTCGCAGTTTACTGCTGGACATAGGTCTCCCTTTTTTGCGCCAGATATCCTGGTGCCCCACTTTTCTCATCCAGCTTCCACCAGCGACCTTTCGCAAGTCGTCGGTTCATCGGGCCGGAGGGCGTCCTACGCTATGCTTGCGAGACGCGGTCTCCACTCTAGAACTCGTCGCTCCAACGGCCATCGGTCCTGCGACATACGTGACCGGCCCACTGCCACTTCAACTTGTTGATCCGGCGGGCTATGTCGGTAACTTTAGTTCTCTTACGGATTAAATCTAAGTAAGTATAAAATCAAATAAAGATTAGCCTAAAATGAATAGTTTTAACTTTATTTTAAGAGATATCAATCCCTAAGTGAGAATATAAAATCTAGATCTTTTGTTAAAAGAACAACTCCTTGATAGAAACAAAGCAAATAAATTAAATAACCTAGGCTATTTTGACTTATTTTACTTATATTAATTGTGCTATAAGTGTTGCAAATCAAAGGGTGACAGGCATTGATATTACTAGATACTATAACTTCACATTTTTACATTCAAAGATCAAGAATATTATACGTAACTGTAGTCAGTTATTATTAGATGTGCTGTCCGCGTAGTAGCTTATAATTGCTTTTGTATTTCTATAAATAATTAATCATTTATTTCAGTAACATATTTTAAATACCAAATTGGTTGAAAGATCCGCTCATTTAATAATCAATTACAAGTTCAATATCAATAATTTAAATTTACGGCAAAAACATAAAATATTCTATGTATAACAAAGTAGGGCTTATGAATAAACTTACTCCTTCTTGCACCATTCTCAGGATGACACGGCTGGGTTCATGCTGAGGGTTGTTCATGAGCCTGACGATGGAGTTCCTGATGAGTGGCTGAATGCTGGAGTCGTAGGTAGAGAAGTCCAGCACCACGCAAGCTCCGATAAGTCCGAACACAAATGTGGCGATTTGTGTGCCTATGTACTGTAATTAACACAAAAATGGGTACATTAGTTATATTTACAATCATCAAAAATAATGGTTTTAATAATAATTCTGAAGTCTAAAGTTTAATTTTAAAGTCACAAAAACGTTTTAATCAAAAAGAGGATATTATGTATTTATAGTTCATTTTTTTTGGCATCTGGTTAGTCAGTTATTATATTATATATATATATGTGTGTGTGTGTGTGTAAAGCATACATATATACATATAAACATCCAGACAATTACAAACAGACATGTCATGCACAAAATGTATATATTGCCGGCATCCTTTCAACCTGGAACCCTGGTGTAGTACCGATGTAGGTTTAGGTTTAAAGATATTTATTCTCATAAGACAACAAAGCACTTACATGAGAACATTAATAACATTTTCTTTTTTTTTACATCAGCTCGCTGTCATGCCAAATTACTTAAATGTAATAAAAGAAAATACATATGTACAACTAGAACATACTTGTGCAAATTCAAACAGATATATTGGTAGTTACATATTCTGCTAGTCGTTTTTTAATGCGTTCAGCGAGTCCATATTTTTTTATAAGCGAGGGTAACTTGTTATAAAACCGCGCTCCTTCATACGTCACTGTGGTTTGCCCGTACTTTGTTCGCGTCTTAGGTAAAATTATAAAACTCGCGCGCGAGTGCAGGGACGCCCAACTATATTTCGTTTTGTAAATTGTATATCTGTATACACATTACCTTTTAATGCTTTCGAATAAAAATGCAGTGTTTACTATATAATTGCTTTAAGTTCATTATTTTAGTTTCGCGATAATTTTTTCAGTTGGTGTTCTAAAATGATAATTAAAAGCATTTTTATTATTTTATTTTGGAGGATTTGTAATCGTTAAGGCAGTTTTGGAGGCACTTCCCCAAATTTCTAAAAGATATGAGAGGTGCGGCTTACCAAAGCATTATAGATGGTGAAACGAAATTTGCGGGTACACAGCGGAAATTAGCCGGAGAGATGCATAGATAGATATTAGCCTTGTTTTAATGTGTTTCATATGAACTTTCCATGTTAAATTAGTATCTAATAAAGACCAAGATATTTTCATGTTTTTTTTCTTGTAACGGTTCATTATCAATTGTAAGGGTGAAAACTGGTATTGGTTTATTTTGGCTTTAAATAGCTATAACATGTTTTGGAGATGTTGATTGTTAATAGTTGTGTTGAAACCAACCATGCAATATCCAATCATGCTGTGCCTGTGATATAAGGTTTTGAAAGGATGGACCAAAATAAAAAAGACAAGTATCGTGGCATAAAGAGTGTGAGTGAGTGAGTGTCTCAACTATCAACAAATAGGTCAGCAGAATAAATATATACGAAATTATAAACGAAAAACGTAATTTCTCAACATTTACCTATATAATGTATTATTTTTAGTAATAACGGAGAACTAACTCAGACATAAAAATGTACAAATCTTATGGCCCTGGAGAAATAAAATTGTAATAAGAAAGTCTAGACTTGTGATGAAAACGGGTAAATTGAAATAAGCAAAGAATATATAGTAACGAAAACAACAAATAAAATAATTTATTATGCTTGAGTAGAACTGAACATCATATATGTTGGTTTTTAATGATGTTTTGTTCTATAATAATATATGTTTTTCTTAACTGGTTAAGGGACTTATTGGTGGTTGAATAAAAGCTTTGTAAATTGTTTATTGATTTTTATATATATTATTATTCTATCATGTCATTCTCTTCAACGAAATAACATTTTTTTTACCTATAGCTAAAATAAATATTAAACGTATTTCAGATTTTTGGCAATTCTTATCAACTAAATCCGTTCCAGAAATAATCTTTATAGCTTTTTTGTTTTATTTGACTTATAATATTAATTGCTATTAATTATAAAGCCTTATTATATACTAGCTGTTCCCCATGGTTTTACCCGCGTTATAAGATTATATTCTTCCGCAGTAAACATTACTAAAAGAGCGCAGCGGCCGCGGCCGCCTAAGTGCCTTTTACAGCATATGATTTAAATGAATAATTTCCAAGATATCACTGATTTAAAAATTTTGGGACGAGTGTTAGTAGCGGTACGACGGCCGGTCAGCGGGAGCGTGCTATTTTTTTCTAAAGTATATTGATATCAGCAATGTACTCTGAGAACCCCGGCGGCGCTTACTAGCGAAGTAATTACGGCTTAGAAACTAATTATTTTAATAAAACTGTAGTTGTTAATTAGTTCAAAAAGTATATAATACTTACAGCATACAGGAGCATAACATTTTCCATAAGCGTGAACCACATCCGAGGAAAGCAACAACATAGTGATGAGAGCCGCGATGAGAATAATGTAGATCCCGATGAAGTATTCCCAAGTTCAAGGATAGACATCCACTCATTAACCCGGGCTCCGATGCAGATCCACAGGCAAAGTGGAATATGGTCAGCCGAACAGTGCGAAAACAAAACGTTATTTGTAAGTATCGATATTTGACATGATACAGAATCGAACGTATGAAGTGGATTGCTGAACTGCATCATCTAAGTTTATAAGCTTGTACGTCGTCATACTTAACTGAAACTTTGAATTATATGACTCTTTTAACAGCATAATATTTTACGTGATGAGACATATGCTTGGGTATTTAATGCCTTTAAATAATGTGATATACTATGCTCATTAGGCATCGTGTGCCACCACTAGAGTAGTTGGTGGCTCAGTGGTGTGGACTGTCACCTTCCTACGGGAGGGCTGTGGTTCAAATCCCGAACGTACCAATGTATTTCGAATTCGAAATATATGTACGTTATACCGACGCTCTTACGGTGAAGGAAAACATCGTGAGGAACCTTCATGCACGCATTGCGAAGAGATTCGCAGGTTTGTGTGTGAAGTCGTCCAATCCGCACTGGGCCTGCGTGGACGAGGCCTAATCACCCTATACGGGTAGGCTCGTGCCCCTCGGTGGGGACGTTTAATGAGCTGATGATGATGATGCTCATTAGGCATCAATCAACTATGTCGATTTCATAACTTGAATTAGAAACTTTCCATAGAAAAATAAAACATGATATCGAACAACATGCACAGCAATTGCAGTCATATTACCCCTGTGAAAACCGGTTATAAATCTTTTCGGAATCACAAAACTTTGAACACTAAAACAAATTGAAGCAAAGTTTGCGGGAAAATAAACCACAGCCCGACACGACCAATTATCGTTTAGTTGGCGGAACTGCACCGAGTCAAGAGGTACTGTTGGATTGAAAATTCATTTGAAAATATTTTTAACCTCAGACGGTAATCAACTATATGAAAATGTAAAGCTTATTATATTTTGCGGTAGTCATTATACACTTATATTATAGGCGTGTTGTTGTGGGATTTTAGTTTTGGATAATGTTGGTTGTATTTTTAATTTTTTGATATTCATCCTGGTATTGATTTTTATTACACAATACTCGTATAATATAATTAAAGCCACAAAACCACTTTCCATAAGTTTTCACAAAAACATCGTCTTAAAAAGTTATATTGAAGAATACGGACAAATGTTACGAACATTTACATCTCCTACAGTACAAAGGATATTAAAGTAATTTATATATTTAACAAATTGTAAACAAGCTTGGTAACGAGTCTTTGACTTATAGGTACATTCTTGTAAGTTTTTTTACAAGTTATGTTACAAGCTGGTTTTAGTGAAAAATCATACCCAAAAAATAGATGATGTCCTTACAGTTTATTTATTTAACTAGGTCACCTCAAATGTAATTTAAAGGTGAATCGAATATGTTTTGTTAGAAGTTAAATATTTCTCTACATATTAACTTATTAATGGGTATACATAAATTGTAATCACAAATAATATAAACCTTTACTGGCATGAAAAATACATTTATTTATTTAAACTTAATGCACTATACAAAAAGACAGTACAAGGGCGAACTTAATGCCTAGAGGCATTCTTTACCAGTTTACCACAAGGCCATGCAGAAAATTAATAATAGGTGCAGTAAAAAATATAAAAAAACTTTATAAAAATAAAGAACAAAGAAGGTTTAAAGAAACTAAAAACGATACTAAAAAAAATAAACTCAAATACTTATACTTAAAACAAATATATATAAATATACAATAAAATAGATATAAATACATATACATTCTCAATTTATTAAAGTTTCTAATGAGCTATACGTTATCTTTACGGCTTTTCTGCCCTGAAAGTCATAAAACCATTTCTATATCATGAAAACACGAGTGACTTGATGGTATAAGTTTTATAATCTCTAATGCTGTGAGTGCTTCGTGTAGTTTTATTCTTCAAGACGAGGTAGCTAGAGATAGATGTTTCTTATAATAGCTTTGTTTTTGCCTTCTAAATTGCTAGAGATAAAACTAGAGGCTATTGGGACTACGATATACATCTGCAAATTACGTAATCTTACATATACAGGCTGATTTTTTAGGTCTCCTGCTCGATTTAGCATATTGTAGTTTAATGCTGAAGCTGAACTTCGCGCATTCCGGTCTTTTATTCACATTAAGAAACAAATTATAATGAAGGCTTAAGTACTAATGTTTATTAAACTTACTTAAACACAGTATTCAGTAAACTTAGTAATGATAGTGCTCTGAGAAGACCTGTTTGATCAATTTGGACTGAACTGTAGGATTGGTTTTAGTATATAGATTAAAAATTATATTGAATTTTCGATAAAAAAAATAATTATTACAAATTATTAAAATTTAGTTGGTGCCAAGCTAAGTTCATTCCTGGTCCTTCCCCGAACATTTACTAGGTAACCTAGCCCCCACGCAATTCGATTCGCGTCCCACTCTAGAACACTCTCAGGCTCGTTGCATAAATTTTTGGGCTGAGAGCCACCAGCGCTCGCCAAATATCCGGCCAACATCATTATGTTATTACGAAAAATAAATCCTGGTAATAATATTGTATATAAATATAATAAAGAATTTTTAGTAGGTACTCCTGCCACGGAGCTATACGAGCAAATCTGATTATTGTTATTTATTAGAACCTTATTCGAAATTAATATAATTCCTCTACCAACACAGCAGCAGGTCACCTTGTTTTTCTAAATTAGTTTACTGTGTCGCTGTAAAGTAAGTAGGCCATCAATGTGCCCCTTTAACGGAGCTAAGACAGATACTTGCTAAGGCAAACGTGCTTAAGATCAAAGAGCCTCGCTCGTTATATCATTGCGGTTTCACATGTCAAATGCCTTGCCGTATACGAAAAGGTTCTCAGGTATGTTAATTGGGATGCTTTATTTTTTAAAAAATAATAATCTAAGTAATTTTCACAGTATTACATTCAAAGAAATAAAAGAACATTATAATTTTCTTGAACACGTTTATTGGAATAAGGGACTCAATTGGGAACCAATAGATTAAATCGGAAGGACTCAAACTTATTAGGTGTACGGGAATAATTAATCGGAAACAGGTGCCTACTTAGTACAAATTTTTGGATGATTTCTTGAGTAATGATAGATTTTTAAATGTAAACACTATTGATTGTTCTTTTGAGTATCAATTTTAAAGCGAGTTTTTAAATGCGTTGTTTATGATAATACATGCATAAAGTAAGTCTATCGGTTTTGTCATTAACAGCATGCTGGATAATGTTTCGGAATCCATCTTCGACGGTTTCACCGTGGAGGTCTGCAGTTGAGTATACAGTCACAGAAATGATATTACAAGGTATCGTTTATCTCAAGTATCATTTATTAACCTTAATCAAGCAAATATTCTGTATCATTATTGAAATTTCAACTATTTTATTCAATCATAAATTTTCTCATTCCAGCATACATCCTGTATGCGTAACAAATTATACGACATCTATTCAGGAGCAAACTTCCGTTTCTTATTCAAACTTTAACAATATTTAACCTTTCATGCCAGTTGAAATAGACTTTTGTTTGCTGGCTCATGGGACTCCATGGAATTTGTCCGATGTGTAAGAGGTCGTTTCGTAAGTATCTACTTTGTAAATGAAATGTAACTTTGCGTATATGCAATGGAAAACTTTGTGAGTATCTCTTTGGTATGCTTCGTACCATATATTTAATTAGAGGGGCTAGCTATTTGTATACAGTCATTGGGGATGATAGTGATACCTTCGGTTAAACGTGTATTATATACAAGAATGCGTAATGTTGGTTGCATTATGAGTAATCAATTTAAGTTTGTGTTGTAATCTACCAAATAACGAAAACAGTTTTGTTTTTATTATATCAGAAAGTCATGTCATTATGACACACGTATACAGTTTTAGAGGATTCTTTTGCACAAAAGTAAATTTTGAGGCTATATTATTAATCTACCACCGAGGGCATTACAGGTTGGATTTACTTGACGAAAAGAAGATTCCGTACTTTGGAAAACACATCAAGCAAAGGATTAGCCATCGGTTCAGGCTGCCAATATACTCGTAGCAGTCATAACACTTTAATTTATATTACAAAACTGCGTCATAATGCCGTTTACCCATAAGATTTGATCCCACGGTTCCCCAATTAAGTAGCGATTTAAACTCAGTTAAGTTTTATTAAGGAGTTAAAGTATGTTTTAACCTATACGATAATAATTTGTGTAGTGTTTTATTTACGAACAATCATAGCACGGCCTCAAGCGTAACGCATAAGTTGTAAGCAATACATCTGAAGCCTCATCATCATCATCAGCTCATTAGACGTCCCCACCGAGGGGCACGAGCCTACCCGTATAGGGTGATTAGGCCTTAGTCGTCCACGCGGGCCCAGTGCGGATTGGACGACTTCACACACAACCTTCGAATCTCTTCGCAGGCGTGCATGAAAGTTTCCTCACGATGTTTTCCTTCACCGTAAGAGCGTCGGATAACGTACATATATTTTTCGAAAATTCGAAAATACATTGGTACGTGTCGGGATTTGAACCTCAGCCTTCCCGGTAGGAAGGCGACAGTCCACACCACTGAGCCACCGACGCTCTGAAGCCTATGTGTTACAAATGAGACGCCGTTCAGTCTGTACGAAAGCTTTCATACCAAAATCAATATGAATTATTTGTACGACAATTGGGGCATATATCGCGTCGTTATGTTTTGCAAAAACGTTCGAGACAACAACTCTGTAATCCATTCTGTTCCACCAAATGATGCGGAAAGTTGAATCGTACGGTCGGCGTCATGGTTGCCAAGCGAATTTCAGTTCTACATCTTGCGGCTAGAGTTGAATGGTGTAACTACCTGTTTCGGCGTTGGAAAAATCATATAATGTCCAGTTCGGACCGTTGTGGTCGCCCATTAATGCTTGGATACACCCAGATACACGCTTTCGTGATGATGAATGGGCGGTCTGCGAACGATGTTGACTAACTAGTGAATTTTCAGAAACCATTGCACGTGTTTGACCGCAAATCGGTTGTTTGGAACCGACAAAGTTTTGCGGTAACCGTAATTACTGAGGAAGCGGAAAAATAAAGCAGAAAGTAACCCTAAAATTTGAAAATCTGTTGCGCGAAAGATGTGGTTACTTAATAGTTGAA
Source organism: Leucinodes orbonalis (assembly GCA_019425675.1). Taxonomy (NCBI): domain Eukaryota; kingdom Metazoa; phylum Arthropoda; class Insecta; order Lepidoptera; family Crambidae; genus Leucinodes; species Leucinodes orbonalis. Next base: position 51,927 of record PQWD01003491.1, read on the forward strand.
ACATGAAGTTTTCTTTGGAAATACGAGAATCTCTGGAGCATAATATATATATCATGATAACGGTATCTTCTGCAAAATACATAAGTAATATAGACGACTCAAAGACTGAATCAATGTCCTATGAGGATACAGAGAAATTATTACTAATAGATAAGTAAACTGTTGTTTTAATATGTAAGTTGTATTTTTTGTTGCTTTGCGTGCTTGAATTTGTATAGAAAATTTTACTCGTTACATGTTTTTGTATTTAATTGTTTGGGTATGATAAAACCATGAAAATGTTAGGTAACTATTAACTATTTGGTATGAATTGCGAGTTATGAAATTGTTATTTTACCATGTAAGTGATTATTGTAATTTAGCAAATAAGTCGCCTGAAAAACAGGTTTACCTAGTTCAGGCAAATGTGAATTATGTCGACCTATTTTAAATTTGAGCTTGTCATGTACATTTATTGGTTTTAAATGAAATAAATAATATTTGATTTGATTTGATTTGATGTACGTTTATAGAGAGAAAGTACAATTACTAAAGTAAATTATACGCCAAACTTATGATATAAAGATTGGAAACAACATAGCGGCTAAAAAAAACTTAGCATAAAAAGTTGATTGTTGTGTAACTTTATCTTTATTAAGAAATAAATCTTTTTGATTTGAATGTAACGGAAATAAGTTAACATAATCCCACCAAAAACATTCTGTAAAAAAACTAGCCAAGTCTTGATGGAGCTGCTTGACCATCTCTAAAAAGTAATGAAATCAAGACAAAGACGTGCCAAGTCTAAGTTTCCTTACTGCGATTACTTTATTATTATGGTTAATGTTGTGTGACTTGGCCGTCAAACATTCTTTACATTAGTGGCTTTATCAAGCCTTCAATTGACTAGTTATCGATTTTTGACATCGGATGAAGCGGCCCACCATGTTGAATATATGTTGTTCAAAAGCGGTATGTCGATCTCTTATAGTTTTTTTTTGGGAATACTTAATAATATTTATTATTTGATATTTATCTTATGAAGAGAATTGAAATCGTCCAGATTGTATAAATACAGTGTATTATTAATATCATTGTAGACGATGATGTTTGGATTATACACAAGTATACTTACATTGAGGATGTTTAAGAGAATGAATATAATACATTCCGGCCTTTTATCGGCGCCTTAGGCCATAAGTCGATTTCGTCACTTTAGTTGGGAGTGAAAGGGGTGGAAAAGGACCTTGTTTCCCAAATACATTGGAAAACAAGGCCTTTTTCATGTGTTCTGATGTGTTATGAAACTTTGACTTTCAATAGTGTGGTTTTTAATATTTAGACATTTTTTTAGAAGAATGATCATTATGAATTTAAAAAGTATGGAAAATATTTTCGGATAGCAACGGGTGATTCACCAAATGAAAAAACAGCGGCTACTTGGTATAACGATAAAATCGTTGGACTTATGTATTCATTCATTATCTCGATTAAGTTCATCGTTTTCATATTTATAATAAAAACAGCACATGGCTCAACCCTTGCGCCCATTTTGGGACTCATAACTGAACCATCAACTCAGTAATGTCATATTCACTAGGCAAGCCACCGCCGCAAGCAAACGAGACCAGTTTTATGACGCGATAAAGTTTGAATTACAAAAAATGTGTTCTGACTGACAACGAAAGATTTTTGGTGGTTGACAACGAAACAATAATTCATTTTGAATTAAAGTTAGAAGATGATTATGATTTAAATTAAAGAAACTATAATACTATTCGAAATAATTAAAGTCCATTTTCATAACTTGCATCCCTTGGGTTCATTTTGGTAATGAAAGTAAAAATTAAGACATCTGGGAAGCTGGCTGGTATAATGAAAAATTTTACAACGCTTCAAAATGGGACGTTTTGTCGCAATTCAACTGCAATACTAATAAAAATGCTAGTGAATAATGGGTAAAATTATAGGCAATTAGTATATCATACGGTAAATCACAAATAATTTAAAGATTACGTTTTAAAAAATCATTAAAAACAATATAAATATAACCATGCGACTTAAAATAATATTATTATCGTAGGTATAATTATCAATTCCAATTATATCATCTATAGATCAAACTATTTAATAAACATCAACACCACTCAAACGCTCCCTCAAATCTTTTAGTGCCAGGAAAAAAACTATTATTTCGGCGGCAGCCGTCATCCCCTCCATTGTATTTCCCGAGACACCTGGGAAGCTGGAATAATAAAGAGTTTTACAACGCTTCAAAATGGGACTTTTTCTCGCAATTCAACCGCATCGTGCACTTAAGGGATTTGAATATCTTATATGGAAGGTTTTATCCAGTCTACGCAACTCGCGGTAGGACCAGCGGCGTATTTCAAGTTTAGGAACAATTCCCCTAACCGTCGGCACGTTGTGCGTGATTGACGTTTTTATCGGATACCCTATGTTTTGGGCTTGTTAATGTGGAGCTGTACTACTAGGTGATAGAATCGATACTGAGTCGTTTAGGTAGGTACTACCGCAGTGCCAGCTATCGTCCTGTAAAACAGGACTGTTATGCACTTCTGTGTTTCAGGATGATAGGACTGTAGCTTGTGAAATTACCGGGTATAAGAGACCTAACATCTATTGTCTCAGGTGACGCAGTGCGGCATTGATGAAGAATCTGTGTATTGGTTGTTGATCTCCTTTAATACCGCTCTGTTATAGTTAGGCGTATCACTTACCGTGAGCGTCCTGACCGTCCTGTACACTTAAAATATAAAAACTTGCCCCGATAGACCCCAGTATTACTTTAATGTTACTTCGCCATTGTTGTACCAGAAAAGGCAAAGTTATATTATTTTAAGCGATTTTGGCAAGCCCCCTGCTGCTTTAAATGGGTTTTCTTTTCTACTTTTGAAGACGAGATCATTAAATTGTAAACAAATAAAATAAAAGTTACAAATACTCTGTGAATGTTAACGAGGCTAATGTGTTAAATGTAATTCATTATATAAGTCGTAAAAAAAATATCTTTTTTGTAAGTTAAGGATAGTTTTGGTAAAATTTTGTCCAGTAATAGGGAAGTTTAAGTTTAAACGGTTATAAACGAATACTGTTAAAAAAATGGAAATAAATTCGACAAACCTAGCATGCGACTATAAAGCTGTACAAGTTTTTATATTCATTCGCCATTTAAGGTCTTAGTAAAACATGGTACAATAAAAAAATACAAATTATAATTTGCTTTGATTTATTATCGCGTTTGTAGTACGAAGCTAAATAGATACAAAAGTTTAATTTAGGTCGTGGGACTTAGGCGAAAATTCAATAAAATATCTTTTATATAACAGAAGATAGACTTAAAATACACTTTACTTTTTACCATAGATTTCATTGTTATTCCGATGTCTGTGCTTTTTACTATACCTCAAACAGTTCGAGATGATTGCTAAGAAACATAGATTGAGACAGTTCTTTTAGTATCTGATATTTCTTAAAAATACCAGTTCGAGCCGTGACCTCGTTTATATCGTCTGTAAAGTTTTACTAAATCGATAAATAGTTACCAAGGCCTTTTTCACATAGAGATGTTATTGTTCCCCTAAATTGTTTTCGAAATACCATTCTTATATTTTAGTTTTGTTACAAATAAATAAATAACTTATCAAGCTTGATTTTACTATGTAATTAAGAGCACTTTATATCATATCATGAGATCAAATGCTTCTTACAGCAAGTGAATTATATTTTAGATGTTTTAATATAAATGGTATAGGAATGTATCTCACTAGCTTGATAAGCATTTATCGTAATTTCAGTCATCGGATGGGTGACGAAAAATATAATTCCACTTACGTCAGACCTTTAGACCCTGATACTTTGTTAGGATGGTGGTGGTTAAAATATCGCCTCTTTTTCTTATTATTTTTAAAGCGGGATAACGAGCTTAGCAGATGGTAAACGACATCACCGTCTTTTGATATTTTCACCATTGGGCGTATTACAAGCAAGTGATGCCGGAAGTCAATTAATTTCATAGGTGATGGTGGTAGGCAAATTCTTATATTAATAATATAATTACATTAAATATTTTGTTCTATTTTTAACGAACTTGTATTTATGAACTTACAATTATTAGAAATGGCTTGTGTTTATTTTCAGTAAGTAACAACCGATTTGTTATTTCGACCCTTTTAATATAATGACACGTGTAAATAACCACTAAAACCTCTTGAAAAAGTAATATCTAGAGAACGCAAAAGCGTTAAAAGTAATATCCTTTAAAAATATCCTGGTTAATCACTTTGTACCAACGTGCTTGATATTAAAGAAAAAAATTGTAAGCTCAGTTAATTGCAAAAAAATTCAATCTCGACCCACCTTAAACGGAAACCTATCAACGAAACGGGAGACTAAAATTAAAAACTTTTTCTTTGAACCCCCAACTGAACTTGCGCGACATAAAAAGAGTTCAGAATTTTCTTCGTTGCACTTTCATTTAACTAATTACACGCTCGGCGGGAGTTCAAATGGTTTGTACGTTAGTATGAATTCCTTGCGTACCACGTTTAAAAAATCAGAAATATAATTACAGAAGCCTATTCATAGCCCAAGTCATAAATATGTATGCCCGCTGAGATACATCAAAGAAAACCGGGTTCGTTGAAACAAGACACAAATATCAAATTCTTGCTTCCACTAACGAAATTTATTTCGCCACAACCATAAACGCGGGTATGTAGAGGAATGGACCCGTAAAGAATCCAGAAAACCCATAACATTACGATTTATATGAAATTGAAATAACTCAACGGCATTAAATTATGTTTTCAACTGCAGGAAATTCAAACTCCTCACATCGAGTCCGCTTCTCGTTTAAAATCAGCTTTCGGAATTGCCTTCATGTCGGTTTTTAACTCGAATCGTATTAGATTAACTGGGTAATAAGACATTTTTCCGGTAAGAGATTTAATTTTTATGTTTCATTTTATTTTTCGGCAATTCAAAAGTCATTTTCAAAGTTCGTTTCGTTTCTTGATTGAAAAGTGGCATAACGGTCATTATGAAATTTGCACGTTATTAAATTTAATGGTAATTTTGTGATTAAAGTAAGAAATTTATATTGTTATTTACTGGCTATAACTTGCAGTTATTTGGTAGTCATAGTTATTTGTAACTCAATTGATGTTCCTAGCAATGCTATGTTATATAAAACTATTGTCTGTTACTATATTTTAATAATTAATTTAATGCAAAGTGTACTTGATAGATGTTAGCTGACTTCTTCACTAACGATAACGACAAATGGGTTGTTTCGAGAATATGTCGTGATGGCTGATGAGATACTCTTTATCGTTTGCTGTAATATGCACATAATATTGTATCATAGTCACCTCAAAAACATAGATATATAATCTATATTAGGATACAAGTTTTGAAAGGTTAAAAGTACACACATAAACATAGCACTAGCTATCACAAATAGCGGTGTACGATCGTTTGATTTAGTCTAAACTAAGCATCTATTACGGACAACTTCTTAGCAACTTAGAACGTAACTTGCACAATGAAGTTCCAATAGCTTGCAGGGACGTAGCGAGATTGCCAAATGTACTGTTTGCCCCACACGTGTCGAGAAGTTTGCCTCTGATAAAATAGATAATTAACTGTAGTACATTGATCAAGGAGTATTTCAGCGAGGTTTTATTTCATTTATCCTTGTCTAATGACTAATGACAGATGATTGTGACTTGTTTTTTGATGCTATCATAGTTTTTAATTGCCTTGAAATTTCAAATTTAGACGTCTTATGACAGGTAAACGTTGGCTATATACGGTTATAATATTAGACTACTTTTTTAACATTATAGAGCATAGGGTTAATCCTTATTCTCCAAAATATTAAAACGATACAGTTATGTATTTCTTACATGTTAAGTCGACCTCAAGATATCCTATCGATGCATATTATTATTGTTAAATATATCACATACGCTAAAGCAGACTATGTAGGCACACGATTTTGTTAAACTTAATCTGTATTGAGAAGTAAGGTCAGGGGGTAGGCAAAACATTTTTTATTAGGATTTAGGTTTGACGAGCTTTTCCAAAGACAGGTTCAGTCTCATAATCTCTCTGTCTTCAACGTATCACAGTCCACTGCTGGACATAGGTCTCCCTCATTTTGCGTCAGTCTAAGTCTCTTTATACTTAAAACAAATCCAATGCATGGCTTTATGTGTTGTGAGTTTACGTTTGAACAACGATTTTTACAACTAATATATCCTTAAACATTAAAAAAACAATAAATTAACCAGTCTTTAAGCTTAAACGTTTTTGATTGCCATACTTTACAATATTTCAAATTATATTCCAATACAATTTGTTTTTGTCACAATAACGATCATTATATTTATCCAAATAGACCAACCAAGCAGGATATTTCGACACCACGATATTGAATTTGGCAATCAATTTACGATTCCACGTCTCCTATAATGCCTGCATAATTTGGACGGGTTTGGCTGAAATCCAAAAGTCAATTATTGGGCCCAGCACCGTCTGTAACTTCGGCAATTATTTCTCATTTGTGCTGGAACACCTTAACGAGTGTTCAGGTGGTTGAACGACACTTGACGTCAGCGACGTTTTTGGCGTCGCGACGCCAATTCAATTTGTCGTCCGCCTCGATGCGATCAGCATTTCAGATGGTAGACTCTTGAATTAAACGGCTTTTAGTTTTGAACGTAATTTACTGCCTTGTTACCTCACCTACATTGCTAGTATAAAGTTCGATAGTATTTAAGTTTATCACTTTATCATCTATTCTGTTAAATTGCTAACTTTTAGACCTCGTCATACGGCTGAAAATTCTTATGGTACTTCATTTTTAGGCCGAATATTCCGGAAGAAAAAGGATTAACACAATGTATTGTATTCTTTTGGAGATGCCGATGTTCAATAATGGAGTTAATTTGTAGTTTTTATGCTGTAACGGACGGTCGTTAGAGGAATAACCGAAATGTATTAATTAGGTACTTAAATCAAAAAGGTTTAAATAAACTTCTCCGTGCTGTCGACTGTTCCGACACCCGACATTCCGTATTAAGCTATTCCGCTTTGTATCACACGAAGAAAATCAGAAAAGTACGTGTATAATCTAACTTCTTAACTATAAAACCAAAAACAGTCCTCGTAAACCATGAGAATAAAATTAAAAATGTATAATTTGAAGTACGTAATCATCAACACTGAACGAAAGCCTTCCCCAATAAATTCTACGCAAACAGCAGACCTAGCAGTCGTCATCCGTTGGCTACCTGCGACCTTAATCAGAAAATTGGAAGTATGTAATATTCAAACCAAAAAAGTTCCATTGCGAAAATAAAATAATTATTATTAATCCCAAGACTAGTAATATCGACTATTCACCGAAACATATACCTTTGTAGAAAACAAATTGAAATTCCTCGCCGCGCAAATATATGTCCTTTGTTATTACAAAAGTATAGAACCCAACGTCCAACTCCAAGCCAGACCAATGCATATTGTTTGAGCTTATTATTAAACTCGCCAACGCTAAGGCAAAGGGAACAAAACGGCACGAGCCGGAGACAATGGCATTGACAGGTGACCTCGATGCGGACCTTTGTTTCTCAGATGGACCGTCTCTATTTCCCGACTAAGGTCTTCTACTCGAAAAGCTTTCATCATTTAATTTTGAAACTGTGAGATTGTAGATACCTAGTTTTTTAGGAACATAGGAATCAAATATTGAATAACACATTCGGCACGTTGGAATTCATAATAACAAACGGTCAAATGTTTTCCAATTTTAGATGTAGGTAGGTATGTCATAATTTTTATTTTTAAAAATTTTTCCCTAGTGACGTTTTTACATTAGTAGAGCAAAACTTTTTTGCTTCACTATAAGAAAAGGTCATTTTCTGTCTTTTATTTAGATTGGGAGGTAAATTACCTTTTCTTATAAATACTTTAAGGTTTTTATTCAAAGTCACTTGTGTTGATACGAATTCTGTAGAACGTTTAATTGTTCATGCTTACGTAATTACACGTTTTAAGGTAATATACAAACAAATGAATAAATATCCACTAACATTCACACAGCGCCATCTAGCCCCATATTAAGCGAGGAGCTTTTAATAAGGGTATAATAACTTTTTGTAAATACATATATGTTACACATAGAAACACCCAGACGATTACAAACAGACACTATTATGCACACAAATGTTTGTTATTTCCAGGGATTGAACCCGGAACCCTTGGCGAAGTAGCCGACGTCTGTATCATTTTCCACATGGGTCGTCAACAACATGATAAACATTAAAGTATCAGGTTAACAATTGCATTGGTTTACTTTAGGTAGTTTATTTTTGTTTGGTTTAATTATACCTACATACGTTTATTTTTACTTACCACAGTCATGCACTGATTAATACCTTAATTAAGTAATTCCAATATCACATACATTCATCCATCACATAACATTGGCTGTAAAAAAATAAACGTGTAACTTACTATTAATATAGCTTTGTTCCTAGATGGCAGACTCCCTTTTTGTGAAATATATCAATTTTACAGAAGCAAAATGCTGAGCTTTTATGATAAATAGTGTCCAGGACGGTCAGGACGCTCATTGCCAAGTTTGAACAAACTACCTATTTTTGAGGATAGTAAGAAGTGTAGCGCAACTTAAAATCGGTGGACAGAAAAGTTATGTTGCGAGCGATGGTTGATTTTTTTAAAAGGAATGTACAGTAGTAGCGTGCACAAAGATCATGAGTAGGGTATGCAAAGAGAATAATATAAGCGCAAAAACAATAAATAATTAACATTTATGTCGAATTGAGTGCTGTTGATGACAGCTATGGGCGAATAAGTGGGAATCATTTAATATGTTAGTGATTTTCCGGGTTGTCTTGACACACAGGATATGCACTGCTTATTTCCATTTATAGAGAGCACGCCACTGGTATCAAATGTTGTTCGAAGTGAAATATGATGAACAGAAATGGCTTCACCATCACAATTAAACCAGTGAAATCCTATTAGTTCACTGCTTTATATCCATACTTCCCCAGTTACCTAAACCATGACATAGTCCGGTAAGCTGTGGGTAGAGACTTAAGATTTACTGCTCCCGCCATATGGTGCTAATGTCCGCCTTGATGCTAACTTTGCTTCTTGATCTACGGCGTGCTTAAGGCGTCACTAACAACAAATTTGGGATTCGTAACTTGTAGATACCGGGTATAAGTTTACAAGTTGGGGCGTGGTGCGTCGGTTATGTGGAACAATTTGTGCATGTGTTTGTTCAGTAAAACAACATTTCTATTACTTTATATGAAATTTGGAATTTTACAATAAATTCATTGTGTTATCTTGCTGAATAGGGCCTAATGTATAAATGCCTTTAACTTTATTCTAATGAATTTCAGGATTCACAAGATCATTTAATGGGCCACTGCAGTACACAGGCCTCACAGCATGGCTTTGGGGAGATTGGGCCGTAGCCCCCCATCACGCACGGCACGGCATCATCTTTCTTTCCAGAAAAGAAATATAAAGAAGGGGAAAGATGGGTTTGGGCCTCCGGGAACCATATACCTCGGTAGCATAAAGTCAGAAAGTAAAGCAAAGTCAAAGTAAATCAATTCGATCTCTTTGTGCTAATAGATGGTTCTCCCACTCAAACTCAACTCAATTGAATATTTGTAGTTGAAAACTAAAAATATTATAATTAACTATAAAAATTAGCAAACAAAAAATATTTATCAATATATATAAAAAAAAGAGCGTCGGTGGCTCAGTGGTGTGGACTGTCGCCTTTCTACCGGGAGGGCTGAGGTTCAAATCCCGACACGTACCAATGTATTTTCGAAAAAATAATGTACGTTATCCGACGCTTTTACGGTGAAGGAAACATCGTGAGGAAACCTTCATGCATGCCTGCGAAGAGATTCGAAGGTTGTGTGTGAAGTCGTCCAATCCGCACTGGGCTCGCGTGGACGACTAAGGCCTAATCACCCCTATTCGGGTAGGCTCGTGCCCCTCGGTGGGGACGTTTAATGAGCTGATGATAATGATGATCAATCAAAATATTTGTTTTGACGTCATAGACAGCAACTATCATTTCGGGGACACATTTTATGTATTAACGACAATTCGTTCGTATTTTTTTTACGTCTATGAATTCTTAATGAAATATGCTACACACAAGTCAAACGAAGAAAACTAATGAAATTCCTAGGATTTAATATCCCCCAACTAGGAGGAAGTATAAAGCTTCATTCCATTGAAGGTAGTTGTATCTTAATGAGCGTTAACGTAATGAAGAAGTTTATAACTTTTGAACTTAAGGATTAGGCTTTGCTTAAACAATTTATTAAGTTGATGTCTTGAACTTAACAAAGAAGCTGGCTAAGAAGTTTGTAAGAAATCTTTAGGTACGCTAAGTATATTTCGTAGCATACTTAAAGGTTGTAAGAAACTAAACAAAGTTTTAAACAACACACATAGACAACAGCTGTTGGCTGTATTTGTTTTTATACAGTCATGCAAATATTAGGACTTATATTTATGGTTACACCCACAGATTTCCCAATACAGGAGATGGGGCAAGCCGCGTTTAAAGTGCGACAACTGTAAGCTCAACGAGCATACACTGGCTACCAGTTTACGCTCTGTGAGACGAGTCAAGACGCACGAATATTAAAAGAAATTACCGATTTTTTCCAAAATGCCATCCTGTGCAATTGTAACATACCATCATCGCAATGAATCAGTAAATTTACCAAGAAATATAATAACTTTTCACAGGTAAGAACCGAAAAGAAATTGCGACACTGGGACTGCCTATAAACTTGGCGCCTTGTCCAGTCTAATGTATATTCTGATGTCTGTGGTTACACCCATTGGCAAACACCGCACTGCCGTTTGTACTTTTGTCACATTTCTGATTGTTACGAATTTGGTTATATTATATTCTTGAATAATAAAACTTAAATACATAATTACGAGTTAACATTTAAAACATTCCTTTTCTTTAGCATCACGAGTGATCATTTTGATACCTATTATAAATCACAGGATTTGTATTAATATGGTTTATTTTAATGCAATGTTATGGTCTTCGGCATAGATAGTAAAATCACTGTATTTGCCAAAATCTACTCCTATAAAAGCCATGGTGACAACTGAACAAAGAAAGATTAGATTAGGCTTCTGCCTAATGTGTCTTTCACCAGAGCCCCGTTCTCTGCTAAGCAGGACTCACCAAAAAGTTGTTTTGGACCCAAAAGATGTCTGTTTTATGTTATAAGTAAACGGGAGGGTGCGCTCACTTCATGGTGAATGATACGCCTGGCCATGAAAAATGCAGTGTTAAAGAAAACTAATAACAGTAAGTAGTAATTATTTTCCGTCAACACTGTTCTGTGCTCGTCACATAGATGTTAGGTATCTTATACCCGGTTATTTTAGTAGCTACAGTCCCCTCATCCCGAAAAAAAACACCCCACTTCACGGAACGATATCTGGCACTGCGGTACTCACCTACCTAGGCGACTCAGTACCGAGCCTACCAGCTATTAATGCTTCTAATATGTATGCTGGAATACCTTACGTCCTGATTTTACTTCACTATGCTGTCTTAATTTCGTTCATAAAATGTATTGTTTATATACTTTGATTTCATAGAATGTTTTCGTCTAAATCGAGTTACAGCTGCTTGACAACAATACCGCGGCGAATGACATCTTCTTTACTTTAATTTGAGGTTAGTTTGAATAAAACGTATTACACAGAAGAACTCAACGGAAGTATTAGTAATCCAACAGAGATTCAAAACATTTTCATATTAAATGAATCATGTAGCGATTACACAAACACCTTACTTGTAAAAGGGAACGAGGTCTTATCAGTTAGAGATAACGTGTTTTATTCGCCCATTTTTAGTTAGGTGAGTCTAAATGATTAATATCAGATACAATTCCGATGCTCTGTTAATTCAAACAAATGAACATTATTTATGTTTATAGTAAGAATATTGATTGGTTGGGATATGTGTAGTTTGAGAAAATCATCAATAATCTGATGTTAGTTTATGTCATTCCATTAAATACATATGATAAATCTGCAATATATGCTTTGTTTCAAAAAGTTTGCCAATCTTTTGGTTAATGAATGAATAAGAAATCCTTTTGATATCACACATTAAATGATGAGTCATATTAAAACATTTGTGACTGGATGGATCACAGCTTACTCATAGATCCTTAAGAAATCATTCCACGCGTTTATTTTTTTAGGAAGACTTAATTATAATTTTATACATAATACTATAAATAAGCTAAAGGAATAATGTCGCATTAATGATGACAAACGTCACAGTAGAGTGGCCTGCAAAAGTAGACGTCGTTATATTCATATGGTGAATAAGGATAAAAGCAATTATTTACTGTAATTAACACTCGACAGCATCGTTTCATGCATAATGAAATAAAACAACTTGAATAAGTAACAAAGAAACAATAAAAAGCTAAAGGTGATATTATTGGCGTCTTCAACACTTACCCATATCACAACGTTGAAACAAAAGAGTGTGTATTTTATACAGTAAATTTGAGACTCTAGTTTTCCGACACCCGGCCCCCTGCCCTCTCCATTTCCAACACCAGCCATCACTAGTTCACTGGTTTTGACACAATTTACTACTAGTTTCCACTAGTCAGACACAATATTAAGTTGCACACGCAGCGTTGTCCGAACTGTAACTGGTTGGCTATCAGGAGATAAGACACATAGCTAGGTTATCAGTGTTTGCCAAGATAAAAACGTACGAATAGATACATTATGAATTGCCACACCTGTTTATTGTTAAATTTACACCATAATTTTAGTAATTTAGGAACTCAAGACTACTGAATGGACTCGTGTCATAAAATCAGCAATGCAGAGTGTAGTACCATTATAAAATTAGTTGTATTTTTATGTAGTGAAATCGTTTTAAGTATTACGCATTTAAGAATGGTTCGGTTATAATGCAGTTTTGTATAGAAGTCAGAAGTTTGCAGACTAGGCTGTAGGTACTTAATGCAGATTGTTTTTTTTTTTTTGTTATGTGATTTAGGTGGACATTATATTTATGAATTGTTGATTGTAATTCGTTTAAAATTTTGACAACAATAACCAGGTTAATTACTCTTCTTAGAATGAAGATCGAAACTTACGTTTTAATGAAAGTTTTCCGGGATGTCTTAGAAAGTCAGCATAATATGACTTTGTTTTGAAATTCCTTATATTTTTCTAGCTCTATTTTTCTTTTTGTCAACAAACCCTGGAATTTACAGCTGCAGTTTTCTACAAGGAAAACATAAAATACAAGCATGCAACAAAGCAGTACCTTGACGAACGTCGTGCCAAAGAGCTATACTTGGGAGTTTTATGCATTTGTTACAAACAACTCGCACTGCTATGAAATCATTAGCTCCTGATAAATTGAGACGTTCCTCTCATTGTTTCATCTCGGATATAGCCGTATTCTACGAACTCAACGTACAATACGTCTTTATTGTTAGAACAGTTGAAAACGCAGGGCTGATATTTAGTAATGTTTATATTTGTATTCCATTGTCATTGCACTTAGATATTTTGTTACGAGTTGTTTAGTAAATTTATTAAATCGCAGTTGAACTTTTACGTGACATTATATTATGCTTTAGACATAAATCATGAATCTATTCTAATATATTGGTATTTCTATGAGATTTTTACGTACGAGGAAGGAGCATTATTTAGTAAGTAGACATTTACGAGATCAGATCGGACTTCATTTTTAAATTCCCTAAATAATCATATTCAGTCATAAATGCACAACCGACATAATATTTTAATACTTGAAGTCTATATAAAAGTTTGTGTTATCGAACAAACGATTATATTGTATTCCATTTTTTTGCGATATCACTCCGATTCTTGTGGCTCGCATTAATTTTGTAAGGGCCCGACTCCGCTTATAATATATCAAGTCCAACGATATGGGATTCGACCGGAACGTGTTCGAAATCCGATAAACGGATTCAAACTATATAGGAAATGGATGCGGTCGGTATAAGCTGTAAACATAAATAAGGAAGATGTACGACGTTTTAGAAAATCCCCACGCACGGAGCGCTCACCGTAAATCGAACACTTGCAACCGCATAAATTTTAGTATTGGTGGCAACCGGCTCTTCGAAACGTTTACTCAACAAATGCGCCACAAATTACTCCTGGGGTCAATTATTGAGATGCAGTATATCCGACAGCATCGTCTGCTGCGGCTCATGCGTAATAGTGGGCTGTATTGACGTTGCATTCGAACTGATTGGGGTCCTATTCTTATTGCTAGGGTACGTCGATCTAAATGTTGATTTAGTTTTGCAGTACTTACGAACGAATCTCAAAAGGCGATTGTAGTGGTGTTCTTTTTTATTTTATTAATGCCATTTTTTCCATCGGGATAAAAATTAAATCTATCTAGATACCTCAGTCCCGCACAAGTAAAATCGCTACTTACTAGACCCGCCGGACAACACTCAAACTATTCGCATACAAACAGCTGTTGTAAAAACTTCCAAACCGACTAAAGTAAGTAAAAATTTATTGGCGTCTCGGTACAAATAAAATCACACCGTTCATTCCGGAACAAGCCACAACAGGCCCTTTATGTAAAGTTACGGTTTGCAAATTTACTTTTGCCTGTAGGACCACTATATTATTTCGTTACGTTGCTTTTCGCTTTAGACTTTTTTCGCGAAAATTTATTCAGGGTTTGCTTTGAAGGCAAAGGCTACAATTTATGTTGACCATTCTTAAATATACGATCAGGGGAGTTTGTGATTGATAGTTTACAGTTTTTGATGTTTTTATTGGGCTACAACTTTATGAAATGAAATTAGCTGGTATAATCTTTTGTTTTATTAGTCGTGATGTTGCTTAAATCATTTTATGAAAGACCTGAATAAAATTATGCACAAAACATGGGAATTACTCTCCTATTTTTTGTGCTTGATATTATTCAGAACTAGATTGGAAATCATAGAGACATCGGCATAAAAAACATTAAAGATAGTACGATTTCTTTTTATGTTATAAGTGTCTAGGACGGTCTAGACGCTCACCTGATGGTAAGTGATACGCCAGAGCATGACAGAACCGCATTAAAGGAGATCAACAACTGATAGACAGTTATCCTCCATCAATGCCGCACTGCGCCCGTCACCCGAGACAACAGATGTTATGTATGCTATAATATGTGCCTCTCATCCGAAACACAAAAGTGCATAACACTCCTGTTTCACGGGATGATATCTAGCACTGCGGTGGTACCTACCTAGACGACTCAGTATCGAGTCTACCACCTAGTAATCCAAATTTATTGGATTCTTAAATCATACGAACTACTGCTGGGCTATATGGCATAAAAGTTCTTGAATAGGGTGAACAGGCTGTTCGTAAATAGGCATGATCCATCTTCGACCGCATCGTCGCTTAACATCAGGTGAGATGGCGGCTAAATGTCTAATCTAGTAACAAGTAGAAAATGGCCCACGATACATAAGTGTACAGACTCTTACTAGTTGGACAGCATATTTGGTTGATGTGGTAGAGGTGGCGCCATCCCATGAAAGTCGAATATTTCGGCAATATCAGACCGCGTGGAAATCTCCAAAAATGGCCTTCGTTCATAAGCGGGTATACACTGTCATGTGTTTTATGTATCTATAAGAATTTAATTATGAATAAAAGCTTGTATAAGTTCTTCTTGATATGTTAATTTTATGATTTTCCTCGTATACCTCCAGGTGGTATTCGGTAGAAATGGTCAAGTGGAGTAATCTTGGAACCCTCGTTTTCCAACATTTTCATATTATCACAATATCATTTCATATTTCACAATATCCCAAGTGCAGACTAACTAACCGACTCAATAGTTTCAGCGATTCAATAGTTTGAATCTAATGCAAAATATGGGTCCCGGTTGGGCGCGATCGATCCTGTGTTTACAATAAACTCAAGACGTAGCTCGGGTTGAATCTGCGCGGAAGGCTCTATCGGCCCAATGCAAATCGACTCGAGAACTGTGTTTATTGGTTTGGAAACAGCGCAGTGCCCGCCTAGCTTCATACACACCGTTTTACTTGAGCAGAGGCATACTTTCTTCCTGCTGAATTGGTTGATAAGAAAGTTTTTTTTAGTACACATATAACATTTTGTTATATAGGCAATTCATTTATTCATTCGCTTAAATATGTTGAAAGCGTGCGTGTATATATATGTGTGTGTGTGTGTACGGAGTGGTAGTAATAAAAACTGTTACTGGCATTTCGGATTGCCCTTTCTAAACGTATTTCTTTTCCAAATACATAAATTATCCTAATTAAAAAAAAATATACAAATTCAGGGGAGTACCCAAAAGATGCGACAAAGAAATTCTCTAGCTCTTCTAGCTGGCAGGGTTCGAATCGCCTAAACGACAAAAATAACCGCCTTTTGGACTACCAGAAGCGTAGGCAGAATAATAAGGTATGGAAACAGTAGATCTTATTTCTCGGTATCTTGGTAGAGTTTCAAGATGATTTTACCTGCATTACAAACTACTTTGTAACTGTAACAAATATTTGCATTCATAGCTTTGGCACAGGCACAACCGTTTTCAATACCGACTACGATGCACTCTCACTTGAAATTAATCTGCAAGAAGCCATTGCGGTGACTATTTACAGAGCAGCCTCGGGCGTATTCCCCTTGGCTCCTCATTCTGCCTGCGAAATATACTAGGGTTGGCACTTAATAATAAAAAATAAGATAATATTTATTACCGTCCTATATTAACCACGCCCAAAGTACGTAAGGTGATTCGGAATCTCTAACACCAGGGTTGGTTAAATTTTTCAGTAAAAGGTAATACTTTATAAAACGACGCACTAAAATTACCGAATATAAGAAACTTAATCTGTCGTCTCGGGTAAAGGGCGCAGGGAAGTGTTGATGAAAGATAAAGACTACCTATTTTAATTGATTTTCTTCAACACTGCAGCTGTCATGGTTAGGCGTATCACTTACCACCAGGTGAGCGTACTGACCGTCTCTTTCACTTATGTCATAAAGTATAGTACGGTTCAAGAAACTACTGAACAAGAAGAGACCACTGCGCTGAAGTATTCTTTTTGATCCCTTCGGAGGTGTGCGGTGGCGGTGACAGCTGAAATTCATGTATGTTATTTAGGTTCATTATATTTTTCAATATTTCATATTTCATTTTTTTACTATCATAAAATCATGTGTGGTTATCTTTCATAAATCGTAGTATATTCGTAGCTAAGTTTGTTCCTTATCACATGTTACATTTATTATAAACTAAGGCGTGTAAGGTGGATGGCTTAAATTAAATGCTCAAATATGCCCCCTATTCAACCTATCGCAGTCCACTGCTGGACATAGGTCTCCCCCATTTCGCGCCAGATATCCCGGTCCTCCGCTTTCCTCATCCAGCCTCCACCAGCGACCTTTCGCAAGTCGTTGGTCCATCGGGCCGGAGGGCGTTCTACGCTACGCTTGCCGAGACGTGGTCTCCACTCCAGAACTCGTCTGCTCCAACGGCCATCGGTTCTGCGACATACGTGACCAGCCCACTGCCACTTCAACTTGCTGATCCGGCGGGCTACGTCGGTAACTTTAGTTCTCTTACGGATTAAATCATTTCTGATCTTATCCCTAAGAGAGACCCCCGAGCATAGCTCGCTCCATTGCGCGTTGAGTGACTTTGAACTTGTAAACCAATCCCGCAGTCAGTGTCCATGTCTCAGCTGCGTATGTAAGTACGGGTAGGACGCATTGCTCAAAGACTTTTGTCTTTAAGCATTGCGGAATCGTCGACGTGAAGACTGACGTAACTTGCCGAATGCCGCCCAGCCCAACTGAATCCTCCTACTAGCTCCCTCTCGAAATTGTGCCGGCCAAGTTGGATGGTTTGGCCCAAGTAAACGTATTCTTGCACAACTCGAGAAGGATGCCATCGACGCATATCGGTTGTGGCATGACATGTCATTGAACATGACTTTCGTCTTGTCCAAATTCATGCCAAGCCCAACTCGTCGGGAGGATTCATTTAGGCTATTCAACATCTCAGCAAGCTCTTCCGATGACTCTGCAACGATGACGATATCGTCAGCAAAGCGCAGATGAGAAATATACTCTCCATTGACGTTGACGCCTCGTTCAGACCAGTCCAGGGTCTGAAGACATCCTCCAATGCGTTTGTAAACAGTTTCGGGGATATAACATCCCCCTGTCTCACACCACGACGCAATTGGATGGGTCTTGTCCGCTGGTCTTGGATCTGAACGGTCATCGTCGCTGCGTTGGAGAGACACTTCATCACCTCGATATATCGCCAGTCGATACCGCATCGCTGCAGAGCCTCCAGAACAGCCCAGGTTTCGATGGAGTCGAAGGCTTTCTCGTAGTCCACAAATGCCATACACAGCGGCTGGTTATACTCTTCGGTCTTCTGTATAAGCTGCCGAACAGTATGGATGTGGTCCACGGTGCTGTAGCCTTTTCGAAACCCAGCCTGCTCCGGTGGTTGGAATTCGTCGAGTCTTATGGCGAGACGGTTCGCTACAACTCTGGAAAACAACTTATAGACGTGGCTCAGAAGCGCTATCGGTCTGTAATTCTTCAAGAGAGTTTTATCACCCTTCTTGAAGAATAAGACGACGACGCTTCTGGACCACGCCTCCGGTGTAGTTCCTGGTGGATGACGGCCTTAAAGAGCTCAACTAATGCCCTAAGGACGGGTTGTCCACCGGCTTTTAGGAGCTCTGTCGTAATACCGTCATCACCCGGGGCCTCCCATTTCTAAGTTGCTCCAGTGCTGCACTAATCTCGCTAACGTATCCGGGATATCTTGCGTACAATGGCGCCTTAGTGGGCACGTGGATCTTCGGTGTCCTCGGTCTGTGGCTGATGAGCGCTCGATGAATACAGTCGTCCATAGAATTTCTCAACCTCTTCCAGGATCTGTGGGCGAGTGCGAGCAATTGCCCATCTGCTGTCTTAAGCTCACCAGATGGCTCCTCCCAAGTGGTTTTTGGAAAACTTTGGGACCCCTGTTGCGCTCAATAAGGTCCTTGATGAACCTTGTATTGAAACAGCGGAGGTCCCTGCGAACGAGTTTTCGTATCCGCTTGGAGAGAGCCTGATATTCCGGCGAAGCAACAGCAGCAGATGGCATCTCGCGTCTCAGCCTCATCAAATCCAGGGTTTCGGGAGAAAGTTTGGACGACTTCGCTCGTTTCATCGGCGGGAAATGCCTGCGACCCAGTGTACACACCGTCTTCACCACGTTGTCGGTTATCTCATCCACGTCGCCAGTGGTTTCCAGCAAGTCGAATCGATTTTGAAGTTCCAATTGGAACTGTTCGGACCCATAGTGTATTTGGAGCGGCGTAGGTCTGAGAGTAGATTTTATTAAGCGAGACCTTTCGGTCTGAAAACATATATTTAAAGTGCCTCGGACAAGTCGGTGATCACTGCCGGTTTTAAACCTGTTGACCACTGAGACATCTTTAAATATATGTCGCTTATCCGCCATAATAAAATCTATCTCGTTCCTTGTCACAGTGTTCGGGCTCTGCCAGGTCCATCTTCTCTGAGGCTTCTTCTTGAAGAAAGAATTCATCAAGAAGAGCCCCTCCATTTCGAGGAAGTTGACCAGCATCTGCCCCCTGTGATTCCTGCGCCCCAATCCATGAAGTCCGATTTTCGATTCGCCGCGTTCTTGTACTCCCACTTTAGCGTTGAAGTCCCCCATAACAACATTGTAGAAGGTCGAAGTTGTGCCATGTATGGCTCTGGAGATATCCTCATACATGGCTTCAACCTCTTCGTCAGAGTGTGACGAGGTCGGCGCATATACCTGTACCACCTTCAGAGAGTACCTGTCGGTGAGTTTAAGTACAAGGTATGCTACCCGGTTCGACACACTACTGATTTCCACAACGTTGCTGACAAGGGACTTGTGAACGAGAAAACCAACACCACCTTTGGGAAACCCTATCACCTTCTCGGAAGAAGAGCAAGTGTCCAGAGTCCAGGGTCATCGTGTCCTCTCCCTCTCTTTGGACTTTAGATAACCCCAGTATGCTCCAATTAATACGACTTAGCTCTTCTTCTAATTCGGAGAGGTGATGGTCCAGCCGCATCGTACGCCCATTGTACGTAGCCAGTGACAGTTGTTTGTAGCAGCCTACCGTAACCCGGGGATTCTTCGCACCCCCCGCCCCACCGTGACCGCGACCGCTGCCGTGGTCGGGAATAGTGGGGCTGCCGGGAACTGGGGGCCGATTCTTTGTGGCGCTTCTCATTGAGGGGTAAATGCCCGTAGTCACCACGCTGGGCAAGCGAGTTGGTGACCGCAGTGTGAACCAGTACGCAGGATGGCACTGCTGCCCACCATCCGGTATAAAATCCCTTAGTCGGCTCCTACGATACCCTCGGGAAGAGTAGTAATAATATGCCCGCTCGGCCGAAATGATATCACTGCCTCACAGAAAGCCGACGTAGAAAAACGCATTGTGTTGTTTTTACCAAGACACTGACTCTATATATTATCATTTTTGCCTCCCGCTTTAACTTATTGTACGCCGGAAATCCAGACACAATAAAAGCCTTAAAGCGTCATTGGCGGTCAAAGAGTTAAAGTTTGGTAACCATCACTGGACTGCTAAAAGAAATATTAAAAAATGTGTGTTAAAAATATTTCTTAGAACTATAAACCTTCTTATATTATCAAATAGATTCAGACAGTGGTCATGCAGGTGCAGCCCTAAGTTCACATTGAAACTTGCAAACATATTATGTAAACAATTTTAACAAGCTTACATATAAATGAATTTTAGCCGTACTAAAAAAGAGTAAATATTCATGTTATGAATAAACAAGTGTCTTGTTCTCAAGGTGACTTACATTAATCAGGTTTTCTTTGTTCACGAATTTAAGAGATTATTAAAAAATATTGAGTCTTAAAAGGATTTTATTTATCTCAGCTCTGTACTTTTAACCAGTTTGAATACTACACCAAAGGTTGCGGATTTGATTCCCGTGTAGTACAATATTTTTTTGTACGTAAATATGTGTGTTTATGATAATTATTTATATATTTTTAATGTAAAGTACATTTCGTTGTTTAATACCCATACTTCAAGCAAGCTTATTGCTTAAATTGTGAGAATGACGGTGGACATTTATGTGCAACTAGCTGTTCCTCGCGGTATGACCTGTGTTATAATATATTCTCCCGCAATAAAACAATTTAAAATTTCGTTAAATCACGTGACGTGCGCCCTCCGCGCGTTAAAACATTGCTTTATTTTTCCGAAATAAAAAGTATTGTTGAAATAAAAGTAACCTTTGTTTTTTCTTATTACATCAGCCACCTTCCAAAAAGTCCGTTATTTCCATCCAGAGATTACCCGGAAAAACAGACAGACGGACAGACAAAAGATTTAAAAGTTGTTATTTTGGCATATGCACCTACCGTATATGGTACATATTCATATGCACGAAGAAAATAATTATTATATCAATATCAAACAACAACCGACACTCCAATTTTATTTATATGCAATAGATGTAATAGATTACACAAATTGCAATATAATATTTTAACGTTTATATTGGGCGTTTCAATTTCGTACTCTTGCCAGCCCTACGTTACCAACGACGCTCGTAGACATGAGTAAATAATTTTCCTGATTACCGTGCGCCACCGTCTTCGTGCGGAGCGAGTTGTCGACTCGACCTCGACAAAAATATTAAACGCGGCATTCAGAGGCGGGAGCGGGCTCCGTGACGTCACTATTCTGATGTTAATCAGCTGGCACTATTATAACTCAATATGAAGTTCTAAAATTTAGATCTGCTAGGAACTTAGCCAATTTATGTTTCTGGTACATCTTGCAAATCGAGAATGAGGTTCCAGTGGAATGTCCGAAAATTAACAGTTGATTGGAGTCAAATGGCCTTTTAGGTGGACTATCTAAGTATATGTATAGTTTTGTTTATCTATGCAAGCGATTGATATAATATATTATGTACTCGGAGGCTGGTTTACAGGTATTGACCGCATTGCCAGATATGTTCCATTAAATAGGAATATTGTTGGAAGCTGCCACTATCGCTAGTGAAGTTATTCGGTGAGACAACTTTTGTCATTTCGGATGACGGGCGAAGGTTAGCGTTGATAGCAACTCAAGTATCAAGAGTCAGTGCTTATTTAAAAACAACATTTATTATTGGCCCATAAGTCACTTGATCAGTCACCATCTAACCCTGAAACCAAAAATAATTATAATAAATATTCACACAGCGCCATTTAGCCCCAAACGGAGCATTAGATTGTTGGATACTAAACAACGGATAGATATCCTTTTATATTCTTTTTTGTAAAAACATACTTATTATACATAGAAAACGCCCACACCAACACAAACAGACATGTTCATACACACAAATGTTTGTACCGAACCCGAAACCCATGGTGTAATAGCTGATGTCTCAGCCATTATACCAAATCGGTCCTCAAATATTAAAATATTGAGTAATGGTAAGAATCATCATCATCATCAGCTCATTAAACGTCCCACCGAGGGGCACGAGTCGTCCACGCGGGCCCAGTGCGGATTGGACGACTTCACACACGACCTTAGAATCTCTTCGCAGGCGTGCATGAAGGTTTCATCACGATGTTTTCCTTCACCGTAAGAGCGTTGGATAACGTACATGTAATTTCGAAAATTCGAAAACACATTGGTACGTGGCGGGATTTGAACCTCAGCCTACTGGAAAATAGTTTTCAATTAAATCCGTTCAGAATACTGACTCTTGCATAGGCGACGTCGCGTCACCCCGACTACTTTTAGCAAGTGGTAGATATTACCCCTACAAATTGATTTTCCGTTACCTATTCCGGAAAGCATTCATTGTAGATACGCTTCGAAGTAATCGTCGCGCACTCCGCTCGGATGCATAGGAAATAAGAAAATTTTTATATGTCATGATAACTGAAAAATCATTTTTTTCCTCGGTATTGGGAAATAGTACAGGTAGATGATATTGCAATGAAATTTAAGTAAATATTACGGATAACTAGGAGCAGCAACTAGTTCTTCTAAGAGTCTTCTTCTTTCTTGAAAATTATTTCTATGGTATTCGTTTTTATACATAAGTGTGCCTACATGAATCTTGAAAATCTTAAAATAGAATTAAAACAAAATAGAATCACAAACCAAATATAAAAGTAAAGGTAACGACACTAATATACTTGTTTATCAAAATATCATTCAATATATTTTGATAAACAAGTATATTAGTGTCGTTAGATTTGGATATAAAAATTGATAAAATAGTTGTAAAATAAAAATATTCATAAATCCCGTACCTAAACGAAATCGGTGATGTAGTATCATAATGCAACTCGTAATGAAATAATCACTGTTGCTGAAAAAATATTGCAAGCGAGTTTGAGGTTAGTGACGTTACACAACTGGTTACAACTGCACTATTCTACCTACTTTTCTAGCCCATAAAAAACTGGCAAATACATGCACCCGTGGCCCAATATATTACATAGCCAGCGCCGGCGTTCCATTAAAAGGAATAAAGGCGAACGTTTAGAAGACGTCGCTTTGTATGTATAAGGGAATTTGTGCACAGGTGGAGAGCACAATTAAATTGCACGGGCCGCCGTCCGAGGAAATGTAATAAACGACTCGCCTCCGACCAAATATTTAGAGAGAACGGCCGGGGCTTCACTAGGGGCGGCTAGATTAACAGCTGTGTGCACACAGCTTCGCTGCCATGACTCCATCGGCGAGACTGAGGCCTTTAGACGAGGGGTAATTTCCTTTTAAGTGTATCGCAAACATTTGCTAACTCTTTGTAATTAAGCGTTGATTTATTTACAGTTTGCTGTTTCGGGTTTGCGATGATGTTGTATGTTGAATATAGATTTAATGGGTCTTGGTGATTTATGACTTAGAATGCACAAAATATGAAACGTTTTACAAAATTGTGTTTTGTATAAATTAAAAAGAAAAGCGTTCCTATGTTTAACTGTATTAAACTCATCAAATTTATACCTAAAGTAAACCTTTAATTTTGCTTAATATTTGGCTGGGTGAATGTCAGTGGATATTTATTTATATTTATTATTAAAAAAATTATTAAATAAAAATGATGCTAAGAAATCTTGAAGTATTCTCAAAATAGCAAAATTAATAAATTATTTTAAATTTTCATGCAAAGGAGCTTAAATTACCAGAACAAAAACAAACATAAACCTCTTCCTATTCAACCTATCGTAGTCCACTGCTGGACATAGGTCTCCCTCATTTTGCGCCAGATATCCCGGTCCTCCGCTTTTCTCATCCAGCCTCCACCAGCGACCTTTCGCAAGTCGTCGGTCCATCGGGCCGGAGGGCGTCCTACGCCACGCTTGCCGAGACGCGGTCTCCTCTCCAGAACTCATTGTTACATAAATATTCATAAGAAAACAAACAAATTTCCACATATCAACGTCACCCTTCCGGATCCAAGAATTGCTTATCAATTTGTTCAACAAAAATAAATGTGAATAACATAAAGATTTACAACACTGAGTCACGATCTCCCTCGTTCCATTGTCCGGTACCTTTGTAACGGCTACCGGTAAGGCCGCGTCCGTACGCGGTTGACCGCCCTCAGTAACGTATTCGCACTCCGCCTGCCGCGTGCCCTGATTCTATTAACACAACAATTTCTCCAATCTCATACAATTGTCTTATTTTGCGTCCCTCACATTCCTATTTATATAAAGGCTTTGTCGCCTTAATTAATTTATTCATGCCCACTGTTGCAATGTACGTATGTGTGTGCTTTGGAATTGCTTTGTATGTGTTGTTATTTGGGTTACCGCTGATGTCATGAAAATATTTAAGAAATTTATTTAATTATTATATTGTAGCGAACCTAAAAATTATTGACTATTTAAAAACATAAATAATATTTTAATGTAGTGTTAGATTTTTTAAATTGATTATTTATTATTATTTAATTCTTTTGATGAGATAAGCCTTTCATACATAAATATAAATAACTTAAATTATAATTCTCTCTTCATAAACATCCTATTAAATTCAGTGAAATAGTAAACACAATTTAAATTGTCTCCTCCTAGCACGATGTGCAAGGCTTTTATTAAAATCTTTACACTAGTACGCTCCTAACGATGAGTCATTGGGAAATGCTTTATAATAATATTATAATTACGAGCTAATCTGATACTCTGGCGACCTGTAAAGAGCAACAGAGATACGAGTAGATTATAATAACAGGCAAGATAAGCTACAATGTTGTAACATTCGGTTTGAGATAGCCTATAAGTTTCTATTAGGCGGGATCGCTCAACATAGTATAAAAACGATTGGCATGAAGTTCGGTATAATTATAAATAGGTAAAAAAACATATTCTGTACAAAGTAAAGTACAATCGTATAGTCCAATGGCTAACTGAACCAACAGTTTCATATTTTATCAGTTGTAACTGCATAGCCAAGTTTCATTTGTTATTGTTTTAAACCCTACATTTGGCATGATTTCAAAATTGGCTTTCACTCAGCCGAGTATGCTTTGATGTTATTACGAAACCACTTTCCATAATAATCGTTGCCAAATTAAATTAAATAAGATTATGAAGTTCAAATAGTGACTGCGACTGAATACTTAGAGTATAAAATGTTATTGTTGCATTAAGTTAATAAATACTACGAACATTGATTTGCTATAAGAATAATAACTACGGTTGGTAACGTAACGTATCATACAGTTAATCGTTTGTGATTATTTTTTTTTTAAATTGGACCTTAATAATCACAATATACACTCATAAAATTAGGCGAGAAACATTTTAAATAACATTAGAAAAAAATATCAACAATAAAAATAGCGGCCCACTGCAGGTCACAGGCATTTCCGGCTGAAAAGCCTTTACTATTATAGTCACTATATTTTTATTTAATATTGTAAATAGGTACATAAATCTAACATAATGTATTATAACGATCGATCCTTTCATTTATGTATCTTGGTAAAAGCGGGAGACTGTTTAAGATTTGATAACAGGTATTATACCTGTTAAGAATATTTTAATTCACACGAGAATGCTCAAGATGACCATGTATGCATATGTACATACAATTATATTGTAACGGTACGCGAAGGTTAAATTAAAGATTATTGAATTACGAACAATACGGAGACAATAGCAGGAAAATTATTGTTAATATTTCGTGTTGGAATGGATAGGATCACGTTAGTCCTCTTCGATTTGCAGATATTTTGCAGAAGTCAGGCGAAGTACGAGGAGACTTCCAGCAGTATCATTCATCACATAAGACAGTTATCTCTAATGATTTCCAGCGCCATTTTTTTGCAGTTACATCTTACAGAAAGAGATTGCTTGTTCAAGTCGTTTTGTGTCCATAAAGTTTAAATAAAGAAGTCATCAAAACTTTTTAACATTATTTTAGGCATAGCAACTATTTCAATGATCTTTCGCCCGATGGATATTTCAATCTGTTCTCCCGATGAATGATTCCGTGCTGACGATGATGTTATCGTGGTTTGGAAGGTTATTAAGTCGTCAGTTAACCATGCAGTTTATGGCTATATCTTTATATATGCATGCGTAACGTAAAAGACGGGCTGGTCGCTTTCATCGTCGTCAAAAATTTACCCTTTAACCTGCAGTTTATTATGTCCAACATGC
Source organism: Leucinodes orbonalis (assembly GCA_019425675.1). Lineage (NCBI taxonomy): Eukaryota > Metazoa > Arthropoda > Insecta > Lepidoptera > Crambidae > Leucinodes > Leucinodes orbonalis. Next base: position 78,781 of record PQWD01003491.1, read on the forward strand.
ACAGTATGGAATTATGGTGGTTTATAGACCTTTGACAGCTGCTGACGGATATAATCAAACAGAAACAAAAAAATTTGATTACTACTGTGTCCCAATCTGGCGGTTCATGGGTTAAGCAAAACAGTTGCAGTATGACATATATCCATATTGTACCAGAAATTCCGGTACCTTCATGATCCACTAAACATGCCAGAACCCGGCCTCATTCTATTTTAATCCAATGATATTCTATTTGCAGGTCGTCTTTACTTACTGTTACATAGGATCCAATCTTAAATATGTACTCTGGATATCCATATGTATATATATACAATCCGCGTCTGTTTACGGAATTGTTGCGAGCCAGTGTTTACGCAAACACTCAGCGAGATGTTGCGACGCCGAATATCAATGAGATGCGACAAACAACATCGACACGCAGATACTGAGTGCTGCGATAAACAGTGTAGTGTTTTGTATAAGAGTTATCTCGATTTGATATCAATTTATGACGCTGTAATGGTAAATTCATTCTTTTTATATGCAATCTCATCAGTTCATCAAACGTCCCATGAAGGGCACGAGCCTACCCGTATAGGGTTTTATAGGCCATAGTCTAATACAAAAACCTTGAATTTCTTCGCAGGCCGTGCGCAGGTTTTCCTCGAGATGTTTTCATTCACCGTAAGAGCGTCGGACAACGTACATATAATTTCGATCTTTACTTAAATTGGGTTAGAAAAGGATGGTGCTATTTATCGTATAAAGCGCTATCCTTTTTTCACTCTACTTAAGTGGAGATCAAAGCTTGATTGAGTCTCCTTCTAGAATACGGGGCCTTAATGAATACTTTTCGTATTATGAGAGGGATGATCAGTTCGTTCCCTGATGTTAAGTGATACTCCTTCTGATATGATCAGATATAGTGCTATAGTGAAACATGATGGTGCAACAGTAATGAGTTTTTGCAAAGTTTCTGCATCTTTTCTCTCTAGCAGTAATTTCACTAGTACAGTTCTCTACCCGAAATAACTACTATTTCACGGGACAAAATTCAGCACTGCGGTGAGAGCCGCTATAACCTAATTAAATTATAGGTTTCTTTTGGTATAGATGAGGTATAAGAATCTTGTGTGCTTGCTGATACTTCGGCTGCTACAAAAACTTCCTGCCGTCAACGGCAAATAGCCTATCTAAAGATAAAAGGACTTGTAATACATCATTTGAGAGTCCAACCAATCTTAAGCCCGCATCTTATTCAACCATGGTGAAGGTGATGTTCTAGAAACTCCAGTGATGTAAACCAAAGGCGAGTAATGAAAGTTATAGCTGTGTGAATAAAGAAATCAAGACGGTGAAACCTTATGTGTTTGGTCAAGATGTAATATAGACGTTCCTGTAGATATTAATCGGATTCTTCATAATCGAAAGAGGAAAAGCATCTTCAAACAATCAGTCAGCTAATTTTCATCTCCAATTATTAAAAGCTAAGGCAAAAATCATAAAGCATCTCAAATTAAATTAATTACTTTGAGACCTCTTCTATTCTATAGCTATAGCCTTTTAGCCTTTAGATTTGAATTGTGACTTTCTTAAGTAACTTTTTAATGTAAATGAAAACGGAACACGCCTTTGAAAACACGATATATGAGCGCTATAAGACCATCTCCAGCATATTATATTTATAGACAAAATCATTTAAATTACAATAATTACTTTAGTATTTATTGCTAGTATCAAACGCCTTTATAAAATATTTTGAACGATTAACCTAATGCCATAGTCGTCAATATTTCATTACAAAAAGGTCCCGCTTTCTATTCAAATCATCAGGTAATCGTTATATAAAGTACCAGACGAGGTCGACCCATTTCAGTCTGAACGTGCTTGCACAATATATTTATGTAGCATTAGAACAAATCCTAATTTTGTTATCTTAACTTTTCGGACGTTGGTGTTTTTTTATTTACTTTTTATATACTATAAATACAAGAACGTTTTTATTATCGCGTATTTATTTAGTTATAAGAAAACTCGTTAACAAATCCTATTCCTGTTTAAACTTAGTAATTTAGCCTTAAGCATTAAAGATGTAAACACGTTTAATATCAATCACTAAAACAATTGCTATAAATTGTATTCTATATAAATTGGCAGTATTAATAACTGTAATAAGAATGTTATGTATTTCTGTTGTTTTGAAAAGAAAACACTGCAGTTAGTTAAACTACAGGATTTGAGGGAACTCAGGTACATCCATCTTGTGTGACAGTTCAGGGCAGTGTTGACAATAATCTAATTATTTATTATCTACAGTATTTGGTTTCATTATAGACTGCATCTGTCATGAGCGGACGCGTCACATACCACAGATAAGCTAACTGATAGTCTGTTTACTTAATGACATAAATATATTCTTTGATGATCAATGTGCAATGTTAATATGATTATTGTATGATAAATGATAAATTATCAAAATTTTCGGACTTTATATTCAAGCCGTTTTTTTAATAACTCAATGTGAATAAATTGATTGTTACTGCTCTATTATTACTACTGCGTATTTAATAAATGTTACCCAGACATAAACATCCAGTAATTATTGAAAATAAAAATGAAAAATATTTATTTAGTTTAGGTCCTTACAGAACACTTATGAATGTCAAATGAAGCTACCTACAGGTTCAGGAGGTAGTTTTCCACTGAAAAGATATATTAGTGATTTTAAAGGTCATCTTTTGTATTATTCCACAACCACAATAACTTAAACACAAGTATGGTTTACAAAAGATTGCAGTATAAATAAAATAAATTAAACTTGTGCTTTGAAACAAGATAATTAATTATTTATCTTTAAATAATTTTATGAGGATTATTTCAAAGTTGAAGTCACGAGCAGAAGTTATTGTTGACTTTTTACGGTATTAGTTATTTTTACTTGAAAAATAAGTGCTCATTTATATTCATAAAAACAAACATCTTGTCTTGAAAACATGGCAAAGTAAAGTTCTCCTACCCATACTAATTGAGTCGATCAGAAGACATCTTTTTGTATTGATCTAGAAGAAATGTTGTATTTCTAAGGATTCTATCATGAATGGGAGCCAAACACAATTTTAAATTACGGTAATTAATAGTTAATTTCCGATGGTAAATAAATATATTGTTTTATTTTTGTTCTTTATGGATTCTGACTTGATTTTCAAAGACGGAAAAGAAAGAGAGGCAGTTAAATCAAAAGGTGGTTTGCTGTAAGAGGGCTTTGCCTAAAAGGTAAACCTCTGCCTTTTTATCTCAATATGACAAATATGCTATAAATATATCTGTGTTCCAGTTGAAAAAATGAGATAGACAGTGAAATTAATTATACTGTAACCTATTCACATAAGTACCCATGAATTCCACCGTAAGAACTTTTGAAATTATATGTACGTTATTCGTGAAGGAAAACATCGTGAGGAAACCTAAGCACGCCTGCGAGGAGATTCAAAGCTGTGCATGAAGTCGTCCAATCTGCACTAGGCCCGCGACGAACGCCTACACTCTCACGTACAGGTAGGGTCGTGCCCCTCGGCGGAGACGTTCAATGAGCTGATGATGATGATGTGTTCTAGAATACTTGTTCTATAAAATGGAACGTCAAACAAATAATTGAGACGAACGTCACCGCTGCAAATCCTTTGTTTTAACTAGAGAAATTGGCAAAAATAGACTTGAAATAATAAATATTTCACGGAGCAAATTTCGAAAAGCCGCCGGCCGACAGTGAGCAATTGCCGCACTTTATGCTAAGTCTCGTTTTTAATTACTACTGAGCACTTGTAAGCTTCTCGTTGGAACTTTTTCAAGTCCAAGATTTTTCATTGCGTTGATATTTATTTACATTTAACAGCCGCAGTTATTTTAAATATAACAGGTTTTTGTTTTAGGTTGTTCATGTTACTGGGGTTTATTTGAGGTTGACACTGTTATAGATAGATTCATTAGTCTGTAATGTCTCACTGCAAAGACTTCTCACTCAGTATGGCTGTGGGAACTATGGAATTATGTCTGGAACCACCAGGTGGGTCTAGTGCGGGTTGGTGGGTGTTAAAGACTACCTTCCTAAGAAAACAGATAGGACCGATAGCTTAACGTTTTTTTTATGTTACGAAGTGAACAGGACGGTCAGCTTGCTCACCTTATGGTAAGTGATAAGCCTAACCATAACAAAGCGGAATTGACGGAGACCTTCAACTGATAAACAGTTAATATTCTCCATCAATGCCGCACTGCGCCTGACACAACAGATGTTAGGTCTCTTATACCCGTTAATTTAACTAGCTACTGTGCCCTCGTCCCGAAATACAAGTGCATAGCACTCTTATTTGACGAAATGATATCTGGCAATGCGGTGGTACCTACCTAGACAACTTAGAATGAGTTATTTTTGTAATGTGCGGCAGTCTTTTTAGGGTTAATGTTTATCGTAAATACTTATTAATTTTTTAGTTTTTTAGTTACTGTCTACAGTCCCGAGTAAACTTTCATGTCCTAATTTATAGAATATGTGAAAATCTCATATAAACTTAAAAATATTTAACATAAACTAATGGAAGATAGAATAATACAAAATACAATCAGGATTACATGAAGAAAAAGACAACAATAGCACACAGCATTATACATAAGGTAATTTTAAATTTTACGTCAAAATAGAGCTTTTCAGCTCATAATATAGGCAATCACGGCCGTCTAGCACCCGGGACGACGCCGCAGAGCGGCGCGCGTGATTCGAATATCACTGCGATAATACTCATCAAATAAGATTTGAATATGAAGTGAATATTAATGAAAAACTTGCCGCTGACTATGGCACTCATTTGTTGGCTGTTGTGTACACGTTTAATAAAACGTACAACGGAATATATAACTAAGATTAAGTCGAGACTGGAATAGTCTAAGGATGATCTTTGCTAATCATATGCAGTGGGAACGTTTGAAGATTTGTGTTGATTACTAATTAGATGTGAAGATTTATTGTTTATTTTAAAGTAATCTTTACAAATGTATCTGTTTATCGATCATCTAAGCTTTTTTAATTTTTATTCGCAATGCAAAGGCGAGAGAGATATTATTGGCGTCATCAAATCATCAAAATATGATAACTATTATTTTATGACGTAAGCTTTACGCGTGTAAGTGATGTAGTAAAAAATTGACATCAAGCCTAGAGAAACAATAAATTAACTAGATGCACAATCACAAAAAAAAGACGTCTACTGTAAGTGTTCAAACCGCACTACACATACGTTTAGTTTTTGTAATATTTATAATATAAATTTATTCATATAAATTTTGACCTTAACGCGTCACTTAAAAAGTACAAAATCAAAACCACGAGCACACTACTATTTCATAATGAAAATTTGCATGAAAATTCTGCCCAACTGCATAGAATTAAATCTATGTCCAACCGTCGCAATATGCCGCGGACACTTTTGAGTGAGATTGTGCATTAAGTTATATTATTGTTTCTAAGCGTCAAGCGCAATACAGTGCTTTTTGCAATCCTAAACAAAGCTGTTTAAATATACAGTCGTTCGAGTCAAAACATACAAGCAAGTGTTAGATAATACAATCTTGCTCCACAGCCTTTCATGTAACAATAAAAAGTCGCAAACAACATCATTATATTATTTACGGCGAAGGGGCACTCATGTCAGACGCGTAAAACAAAATGTACTTTGTCATTGTGTTTGCTTAAAAGCGATTCGCGATTTATCAAACTCGACAAATCATAAAACTGTGTGGAGTTCTCTCCGCACTTGACGTTTATGATTCTTATATTCAAACCTCTCATAAATAGGTAAGCCAAAGTTTAAAACATTCAATCTAGTACAGCTACAATGATTATGCAGAATGATATTTCATCGATTTGTTTGAGTGGTATAGGTGTTTTTAAATATATTTTAATTCCGATGCTTAAAGAGTTTGATTCAGTAAGTTTATTTTAACAATCATCATCATCATCATCAGCTCATTAAACGTCCCCACCGAGGGGCACGAGCCTACCTGTTTAGGGTGATTAGGTCTTAGTCGTCCACGCGGGCCAAGTGCGGATTGGACGACTTCACACACAACCTTCGAATCTCTTCGCAGGCGTGCATAAAGGTTTCCTTACGATGTTTTCCTTCACCGTAAGAGCGTCGGATAACGTACATATATTTTCGAAAATTTGAAAACACATTTTAACAATGATTGCAACATATTTTTTTGCGTATGCTGGGATAAAAGTGGACAATATTCTCTTTAGAGGTAAATATAAATGAATGAAATGTAAGTATTTTAATGGATATGTAATAATAAATTGGTCATATTTATGGAGTCTAAAATTATGTTTTTGAAGGGAACAAAGTCTTGGATTCAGGAGACTAGTAACCAGACTAGTAGTTTTAGTAAACCTACGGTACTTTGGTCTGATACCTTAGAAACATTATAATAGTAGTAATATAAGGTAATCACTTAAATACTTATGTAATAAGTTCGCCAGTTGTATGGCGATATTATACATAAAAATAAAATTGGAGTGTCTGTTTTTAATATTGAAATAATCATATTTTTCTTCATTAATATATATGTATTATGCGGTTCATAAACAAAATCAGTATATTTTTATTTTTGTCTATTTGTTCCAGGTAATCTTTGAAACGGATGGACCAATTTGAACGTGACTTTATTGGCTGATGTTATAACGAAAAATATAGGGTACAATTGATTTCAGGAAAACATTTAATTTTTAAAAATAAAGTTATGCTTTTTCGCGCGGCGGCCGCTCGTTGTAGAGCTGTGCTTTTTAACGTGACATATTAAAGCGATTTCAGGTTATTTTTTCCTGCAGGTAAATATTTTATAGCGCGGGTTATAGCTAGTTATATACAAACTTCACCAGAATACATACTACACCTTTTTTTATATAACACTAACTTATTTGTACCCAAATTAATAGTCTCTACATTTTCGACAGACACAAATTATTTACGACTCAAGTTCTTGATTTGCTTGTCCGAAACTTACTGGTGTAAAGCAATAGCAATTTTGTTTTATGTCGACTGCGAATACTCATAGTGTGGATAGTAAAATTTGCATTGAACGTTTTCCTTTTAGAGGTAATAAGATTTGGCAGCACGTTTTAAGGGGAAAACATGCTAATTCCTGATGCATTGTGAAAGTTTTCCTTTTAAAACCTTAATTTCGTTCTAGCTTTTACCATGTATTCGTGTGCGAAGACTTCTGAATCAGATTCAAAGATTTATTCACCTTTGAATGACACTGAAAATACAGTATCTTTACTAGTTTCGATGTCAGGGTTCACCTTTTGCTGCAACCATACATTGTAAACCCCTAACCTAAACTATACCTGTAATGACTTACTATGTATAACACCTGGGTTATGAATAAATGATTATTATTATTAAAATTATGAGCTCATCCTACCAAGATAATTGATAGTTAAAAGTTTACCCGCTTATTTAAAAAAAATAAAAAAAGTTGTAGTTACTCTTCGAACCTATTTTTACAAACATTATTTTGTAAAATAATTCAAATACCTTTAAGGAAGTGTTAAACTATAATAACCCGGTTACAATAACAGAGAGCATTTCAATATATTATTGGTACACGTGAGAGTCCCAACTGAACTGACTCACGAACTAGTCTAGATAAATGGACTGAATATTGCCCCGGTGACGCCACCTGGCGGCCGTAAAACGTTTAATTTGACACTGAGGATCGCTATTCTATAGTTTAAGTGTTCATGCAGTGTTCACAATCAAAATTGGAGCGATAAGAATAATCACTTGGTTTATTAACCATAATATACTCGTACCGGTATACGAACGAATGACCTGATTAAGGTGGCGGGTAGCAGATGGATGTCAACTGCTAGGAATCAGTCCGTGTAGAAATCATTAGGGTAGCCTTCGTTCAGCAGAGCGAGCATATTTTTGTATGTAATGTTTTTGGTGTGCCTTAATAAATAAAACTATATTTAATAATAAACAAATATCTACTGACATTCAAATAGCGCCATCTAGCCCCAAATTAAGAGTGAAGCCTGTACTATGGGTACTAAACAACGGAAAAACATACTTTTATATATTTTTTTGTAAATACATACATAGAAAACACCCAGACCATTACAAACAGACATGTTAATGCACACAAATGTTTGTACTACCCGGGAATCGAACCCGGAACCCTTGGTGTAGCAGCCGACATCTCAACCGCTACACCAAATGGGTCGTCAAAATACAAACAAAACCTTATAACTTATTGGTGTATATATTAAACTGCAACCATGGTATAATGTAATATATGCATGAAATATATCCTAACTTGTATATTCAAATATTTAAATAGGTATTTTTATATTATAATATCAAAGAAGGTCTCAATATGTTAGCAGTATTAAGGACTTTATACACTCATTGGACTACCTGGCCTATTATAGTGGTGTCACCGAATGCGATGCGATTTAAGTTTACCAACTTTACCTTGATTAACACATTGCTTTTTATTCAGTCTATTGCAACCTACTGCTGGACATAGCTCTCCCCCATTACGTTTTTCCTCTCTATGTTTCATCCTTTGATACTTTTAAGTATTTCTCTTCTTTTAGAAGTCGGATTTTAGATGAATGTTGATAGCTCGGTTGTTTTTGTTTTACCTGGACACGGATGAACGGCTAAACTTGTCTTCGGAATTACGATTAAATCATAAAGCCTTGTTTTTACGAACCAACTCACAGACCAGTGAAATTGGGTTAAACCTCAATAGGTACCTATTTTGAATAGCATTCTTTATATTACTGGGTAATAATGTAAGTCGTAGCAGTAAAACGTGTCGTCAACTATAAATCGAACATTCTCTCACAAACCAAGTTTGGAGTTGGTTTGCTCAAAATAATTGTCAAGGGACAGTGGCATTAGCTTCGAACGACGAACGATGTGGTCGTAAAATATTTTACAGCGCTATCAAAGCGGACATTAGCGCATGATCGGAATTCCCGTGATCTAGTATCGTTGGCACTGCATTTTTTTATATTTTCATATTAACATAGGACATAAGAGTTATATTTATGATGCAGAAATAGATGGAGTTCTGTTTTAATGTATTTTTTTTTAAATCCCCGTATATTTTACTTTAATATTATAGTCGAACGGTTATTTATTTACGCACTGTATACCATTTAAATGTTTATTATAGTTCCTGAATCATGAATCGTACTAGGTAAAACGCTAGCATAAGATATTTTTTCATCGACGGAATCATAAGTCAAAATCATCTAATTCGTGTCACTTTATCAAAGGTACTTCGCGGAAAATACGGCACGGGCAAATACGGCTAACAGAGATTCCGTACTTTGTGGTGCGAAATCCTGTCATTGTTATTTCTCAAATGTTTTCGTATGCCCCGAGCCGAGATCTGCCGAAGGGCATATTGATAAACGAGCGCTTAAGCCGCACGACACGCATACAAATATATTGCCTCGAATATTTCATATATAATGCTTGCCGTTCTTGCGATATGCGTAAGCCGGCCGTTGATTTCTGCCCCGTAAACTTTTTGCTACATGCTGCGTGGATATTTAACCAGCTGGTTCGAGTTATTCTATGTTGTGAGCCGCCCATTTTTGCGATGGATGGGTGTTTTGGTTCGTTATTCACTTAATTAACATTGAATCCGTTTTCATTTTTACAGTAAGACACTAAAACTGCTATCGTTATAAATGGCTTTTAACCAAATTAATGAAAATGTAAGTGATTTTTAAGATTGAGAAACCTTTAGTAATATAATCAATGTTTCAATTTAACATTTACAAATTATGGACTTAGAAATTGACATTTTTAAAATCTAGAAATGACACAACCAAATTATTCATCTTGACAAGTGATCAAAGCATAATAGAATCACAATATAAATTAACTAACATTTCCTAAGGCTATAAGGGTCAATTGTCTCCTGAACTCCACCGAGAGTGGTTTCAAGAATAGATATAAATTATGCAACGTCTTCTCTTTTAATGGCTACGTTAGTTTTAAAGGACAAGGACGAACTTACAAAGGGTGAGAAATTCGTAATACCTTGAAGGTTACGTGATTTCATTTAATACAGTAGAGCCAGGTGTCTGACTTCCAATCGATAAGATCGTCGGGGCTTAAATAGACTTAAGGAGTTAGTAAATCTGAAGAGTTTAAAATGTAACTGTCTTTTATTTAAGATAGAGCCATTATTTATGAAAAATGCTATCATTTTAAACAACTTTAACCTTATTCGAATACAGTGTGTATATAGGTTATCATTTATTATTAAATAATAGATGAATTTTTAATATAAACAAATTGTCTTTGTGTTGAAATAAAGTAGTCGCAAATATAGGTTTTGTTCTGAATTATTAATAGTTTTAACATGCTTTGTAGTCATACAATTAAATAAATCTATTATGGTTACTCATCAACTTGAAACCTCTTGATAAATATTTGAATCCATGTAAATTATAGGTGAAAAAGCAATTTCGTTAACTTTATTTACAACTTTACATCAGGTTCTTAACTACCTACATGGGCCAAGAGAAGTGCTATCATTATTTTAAACGGAAACAGTTAAGAGTCCTGTTCAAAGAAACATCTGCTGGTTTGTACCTTACACTTTTGTATTTTTAGAAACAGTTTCAGGTTGTAACCGTATCTTGTGCAGGGTTTTATCTCAACTAGCACTGTTAAAGCGTTAGTCTTAGAACTCTCTATTAAAACACGGTATGTACTGAAAATGTTTATTTATTAAGGAATACTTCAATCCAATTATGAATTTTCTGCTGAATTGGCCATTTATAGACTGAAAGCCATCTATAGCATCACATCATGACTAAAACTAGTGGAATAATATTGTAAGAAGCGAATTGAGACTTCCTGAACAGTCTCAAAAACGCGACAACAGCATAAAGCTTGCTTTAAGGGTTTGTATACACTCTTTGTGACAGATTATTCTCTTAATATACCGGCATAATGGCTTTCAGTTTCGGGTCACAGCTAGTAGTAGGAAATTCTTACAAACCATTTTACCTTACATATAAGTTTGAATTAATTATAAGTAGGTATGAAGAACACATTTAAAATAGCTAAAATACAATTATGTTCTTGAGATCTCTATTAATTTAAGAACGTACATGGTTAGGTTGTTTCCCATTATTATGTACTTGTTTATGATAATCTCAGTTTGCGGTTAATTTTTGGGGGAGATATTCTGCTCGCGTCCGTAAGGTTTACCCTCGATGCCTTACACGTGACTCCTGGGTGGTGTGCTAAATGAGCAGAATATACAGTGGTAGAGCCTAGCTGTAGGTACTCTTGCAGCTCATAAATTGGACTGGCTCGTCCGGCGTGATACCACTTTTGTACAGTTTCCAGCGTGAAATAGGGACAACCTGTGTTTCGTTTGGTTTGTACAAATTCCGGTAGCAGCGGCTTTAAAATCAATAGTACCCCAGGAGGGTACCTGTTTGAAAGCAGGAGAATCCCTCCCTGAGTCTGACCACTCAGGCTTTTGCCCGTCGTATTCTGGGGTGGGCAAAAAGACGCTCAATACTGCCGGGAGTAAACAAAGGAAAGGTTCCAAAGGAACCATGCCTTCGCTTGATGTGAACTTTTCGAATATCCGCGGAGTTCATTCAAATCTTGTTGCCGTTCACCACCACCTCGAAACGGTTAAGCCTAGTTTGCTCTTCTTGACGGAAACTCAAATATCTTCTCCCCAAGACATATCATACTTAAACTACCCTGGCTACAGGCTTGAACATAATTTTTTACCCCGTGCTGGTGTATGCGCGTATGTAAGAGAGGATATTTGCTGTCGACGTCTAGGCAGCCTTGAAGTTAGTGACCTGTCTACGCTTTGGCTGCGTCTAGATTGCGATGACCATCCCCGCATTTACGCATGCCTCTACAGGTCCCACAGTGGTAACGTCGAGACGGATAGACTGATGGAGCACATTGAGATGGCCATTGAAAGTGTGCTAGAGCAAACTCCTACTGCCGAAGTTGTTGTGTTGGGTGACTTCAACGCACACCATTCCGAATGGCTTGGGTCACGGACAACCGACCATGCTGGTAGAATTGTTTGCGACTTTGCCCAGGCTTACGGTATGACGCAACTGGTCAATGCGCCTACGCGTATTCCTGATGTCGATGGACATGTGCCTTCGTTGTTGGATCTTCTCTTAACAACACACCCTGACTCCTACCAAGTAACAGTTAACGCCCCATTAGGGTCGTCAGATCACTGCTTAGTTCGGAGTATAGTGCCACTTTCATGTAATAAACGCCGACGATCAGCAGGTGTTCGGCGTGTTTGGCACTATAAGTCAGGTGAATGGGATGAATTGCGTACTTTCTTTGCTTCATACCCATGGAGGCAACTTTGCTTCAATACTACTGACCCTACTGCCTGTGCGAACTCTGTCGCCGATGCTATATATTGCAGGGTATGGAATTATTTATTCCAAACTCTTCAGTGCCCATTGGTGGCAGGTCACAACCATGGTTCGACTTGTCCTGTAAATTGGCGCTCAGCGTGAAACAGGACAGTTATCAATCTTGGGCGGAAGCTCAGGCTTTAGGGAGTTCCAGTAGTTTTTTACTTAAAAAGCAGTATAATGTTGCCTCCAGATCCTACAAAAAGACGATTGCAAAGGCGAAGGCCAAGCACATACGTTGCATTGGAGATAAACTTGCACGTTGCCCTTCCGGCACCCGGACCTTTTGGTCACTCGCTAAAGCTGTGCAGGGCAATTTTTGTCGTCCATCTTTTTCACCGCTTTGTAGGGATGACGGTTCTATTGCCCATACCGCAAAGGAGAAGGCTGACCTACTAGGTTCTCTTTTTGCATCGAACTCAACCCTAGATGACCGAGGAAAGACACCGCCTTCCATACCTAGATGTCGTAGTTCCATGCCTGAGTTGTATTCCATCAACGGGTAGTTCGTAAAACACTTTTATCTCTGGACGTCCATAAGTCTAGTGGGCCTGACCTTATTCCTGCTCGAGTTTTAAGGATATGTGCTCCGGAGTTAGCTCCTGTCTTGACGCGCTTATTCCGACTGTCATATTATGCTGGTATAGTACCGGATTGTTGGAAGATAGCTTTAGTGCACCCGATCCCAAAAAAAGGTGACCGCTCTGATCCAACTAATTACAGGCCTATTGCAATTACTTCCCTTCTTGCTAAAACAATGGAAAGCATTATCAATTCTCAGTTGTTGCGGTATCTTGAAGATCGCCAGCTGATAAACGATCGACAATATGGTTTTCGCCATGGTCGGTCAGCTGGTGACCTTTTGGTGTATTTAACCCATCGCTGGGCAGTCGCAATTGAGAGCAAGGGTGAGGCTTTAGCGGTCAGTTTAGATATTGCGAAGGCTTTTGATCGGGTCTGGCATAAAGCACTTTTAGCGAAACTTCCTTCATATGGGATTTCGGAGGGACTTTGTAGGTGGATCGCCAGTTTTTTAAGTGAGCGGAGCATCAAAGTCGTTGTCGATGGTTCGTGTTCGGCATTCTTGCCCGTTAATGCTGGTGTTCCACAGGGCTGTGTGCTTTCCCCTACCTTGTTTATCCTGCATATCAATGATATGTTGGATATTAGCAATTATCATTGTTATGCGGATGACAGTACCGGGGACGCACTGTACCTTGGCAGTTCTTGTCCCTCTGGGCAATCAGTGAATGACAGTCGGAAGAGCTTGTGTCAAGGATAGAGGCATCTTTGGAAGATGTCATGCAATGGGGAACAAACAATATCGTGTCATTTAACCCTACTAAGACACAAGCATGCGCATTTACTGCTAAAAAGGTTCCGTTTGTCATGGGTCCTAAGTTCGGGAGCACTCCCTTGAGTATAAGGCCGAACATTGGTGTCCTTGGCGTTGACATATCCAGTGATGTACAGTTTCGCGGTCATTTGCAGGAAAAAGCCAAATTGGCGTCTAAGAAGCTGGGTGTGCTGCGCAGAGCTAGGCAATACTTTCCGTCCCACCAGCGCCTTCAGCTTTATAAGGCACAGGTGCGCCCACATATGGAATATTGTTCGCATCTTTGGGCTGGAGCGCCAAAATACCTACTTCTTCCTCTTGACAGCGTACAACGTAGAGCCGTGCGGATGGTCAATGATCTGTCAATAACCAATGGTCTGGATTCCTTGGCCTTGCGTAGAGATGTTGCGAGTCTCTGTGTTTTCTATCGCATATACAATGGGGAGTGTTCCAACGAACTGTTCAATCTGATACCTGCTGCTGAATTTCATCATCGGACTACCCGCCACAAGATGAAATTCCATCCTCATCATCTTGATGGTTGGCGTTCGACTACAGTTCGATTCATGCGTAATTTTCTTCCACGTACTGTACTTATATGGAACGATCTTCCAGCAGCGGTATTTCCTGACAAATATGACATGGCTAATTTTAAGAAAAGAGCATATTCCTATCTAAAAGGCAAGCAACGCACCGGTGGCACTTCTGGTGTCACCGTTGTCCCTGGGCGGAGATGAACACTTTCCATCAGGTGTCTCTCTTGCTCGTTTGCTCCCTATATCATAAAAAAAAAAAAATAATTCATGGACTTTTTTTAAGATACCGAGATTTTTGAGATATATCTGCTAGAGTTGACAAATGTAAAGATTGCGCTCAACGAATCAAATTGAGCACCCCATTTGTAACTAGGCGTTCACAGATTTACATTCGTAATGATACATTTTTTTTGCGTTTGCGAAATCAGTCAACAACTTCATTGTTGAGATGGCGGGTCCTTGGACCCTCGTCTATCACTGATTGCGGAACAGAAATTGTACCTTGAGAAAGTCACTTCAAACTTACTATAAATGGAGTCCTTTATCCCATAAATGGGAATAACAACACGGCGACAAACCGTAACATTGCGCTTAAGTAGCTAAACAACTCTGAATAGTTTATAAACGATTTTGCTAGATTTATTCTATATTAAGTAAAACTTTTATATTTATGTACTAATGGAAAGTAGTTGGATAGCCGAAATAGATTTTTCGACCGTAGTTGAGAAAAAGTTGTCATAGTTTTTTTCTCTGGTAAACAAGTCGGGAGACGTATTTTTATTCTTAGCAAGAAATATTGAAAAGCCGTAGATAACAATACTGGTACATCAATTTGGTCTGCTCACATACAAGGTTTAGTCTCATATCGAAGGTTCAGTTTAGTCGCAAAAGTATGTTGACGTTATTGAAATTTTAATGTCTAATTCTTAAATATCCAAAATAAACTTCTTTTGAAGTTCAAGGTATCATTTATAGATTTATTGAATAAAAGCATTTTTGAGTTTGGTTTTAGCTAAATAAAATGATTTTATCCGTAAAGAACTAAAGAACCGACATAGCCGCCGGAATAAGCAAGTTTAAGTGGCAGTGGGCTGGACACGTATGTACAGAACCGATGGCCGTGGAGCAGACGAGTTCTTGAGTGGAGACGTAGGACGCCCTCCGGCCCGATGTTGGAGGCTGGATGAGAAAAGCGTAGGACGGGATATCTGGCGCAAATGGGGAGACCTATGTCCAGCAGTGGACTGCGATAGGTTGAATAGAAATAAAATCAATAATAATGTAGCTCCTTACAAACTAATATTGACTAGACTACCTATCATTGCATACAAGATGCATTGAAATTACTGGAAATTATCTCAACTGGATATTATTAATTTAAAACATATTTAACTAATAACAAAACTCGTACCTACTTGTGCAAAAAATTTTTAAACAAACAAATTGATGCCTTTGATAACGTACAATTGTATTTAAATGGAATGGAAAACTGCTTCATATTTCCGCTTACAGTAATATATCGTAAGAAGCACTAGAAAACAATTTCAAATCCTAAGAGGTTGAAGATAGGGTGTAACCGTTTTGTATTGAAAACACTGGCCAACACAGAAGAGTGGAAAAAAGCTTCAAAAGATTAAGCTTATCGCATTATGTTTCCTTTTAGTCAGCTGGTCCTATTTGACCATTCAAAGATTTTCTTTGACTACGATTCTTCTATTTTAAACTTATAAAGAAAAATGTCGTGTACCGTTACGAATCATAATTTGAGCTACATTTTTATATTAGGCACAGAATGAATAATAATGAATTCTATTAATTCTAGTTTTGTGTTACTGGGACACTTTCTGATCTTTAGGTACATTGTTCACGATGGTGTTGTGATTGTTATTGTTTGTAGGATGCCAAATTCTTGATTTATACAGTTTCAAATTGTTTCACAAGACTATTCTTGAAATCTATTATTTATACAAATTAATGTCCTGCTCTATATTATTTACTACATCACTGCGATTACGAAGTATAAAATTAATCTTAACGCACAATACTTTGCTGTTAAATCGGATAAAGCTTCGGAGTTGAGAGCCGCAATTTTCACCGTTGAAGCGGCAGATGTGGCTTAAAAGGTGCCTAAGCCGATAATGTACGAACCTACTTCGAAAAAACATTTTAACTTTCACATTGAGGTCAACCTTAAGTCAACCTCGTTCTAATTTGTGACAGGCGTAGAATTAATTTAGAAACTGTGAAAAGTGCTTTCGTGGGTTGGATACTCGGGTTGAAGGTGCTACACCGCAATTTCTAATTTTAAATTATTATCATTTTATTTGGATATACTTACTTTACGGTGTAATACAGTTGTCAAAATTTTATCAACGTGGAAACCTTGTTGGCTTAGATTAAGCATTACTAGATGTAGTCATAAGACGTTGCCGCTCTTATATCATTGTATTGCAATACATGTCATGTAACTTTGTCTATCACACGAATCCTAGTTACGGTAGAAGAGACGGTGATAGACGTTTGACAAACTCTGACGTCGTGTCATTTTGTTGGCCTCCAAAGGCCAAACATTACGAGCTGTCGTGCAAAATTTTTCACAGTGTCATAATTTAATAAATATTTTGAGAAAGAATAAGTAAACGTAGAAAAATGTCGTGTTCTGCGGTAAATTGTTTTTCAAGAACCACCAAAGGAGGAGTAAAAGAACCGGAATTATCTTTATAAGTAAATATTTGACGACATTTTCATTCAATTACGTAGTGTAATGAGACTTACGATAAAAAACATGTAATAGTAGACTTAAATAATGTAGCATACATTAGCTTGTATTAATTGTAGAAATTACGTCAAAACATTAATATTATGGCATGAAAATTTAAGGGATGTTACATAGTGATGTACTCAACATAGAATTTAATTCCATCGATAGTATTTCTTTAACAGTTTCGTTTTATCATATATTTGAATTTTTAGGTTCCCGAAATGTCCACAAATCAGAGAAGAATGGTTAACCCATTCT
>PQWD01003492.1:0-15987 GCA_019425675.1 Leucinodes orbonalis
TACTATATATTTCGAAAAATGCTTACGAAGCGATTTAGATTATGTCTTACTACGCGAGACTATCTACGCGGGTAATACCGTGAGGCAAAGCTAGTATTATATATAACTCTTGTATCTGCGTGAATTCAATAAGGCCTGTACTAGACGTTTCTTACAGAACTCAATGACTTCGTATATTTTGAGAAATGGAGGCGAGAATAGCCAGTTTACGCCGAACGGCTGCGTCGGCTCTGAGAGACGTTTGTATTTGTCATCCGAATCCGATCGATTTAGTGGGACAATTTATCACAATGCTTGCCGGGGCGCGAAAGCTTTGTTGAGGAAAAGATATATTTAGAGGTAAAGGAACCGAACCTTGAATAGTAAATAATGAGCTATTTGTTCCCGTAAATGGGGTCGTTCAAACTTACTTATAAATATTTGTTAACATTATTACGCGTAGTATAATCAAAAACGTACAAAGTAAGCTTTTTTAATATAATTTCTATGAGAACCGTTGAGGTTCTATTTATGTTTTATTTGCAGCATAAGTAATTCTGGTAAACTTAATTGTTTTCGTTATTAAAGGGTACTATCTCTTTTAGCTTACAGCAGTGTTTTATACCAATATATTGGTTGACAAGAAAGTCTGAAAAGGATACATAAATAATGTCAATACACATCTTCATAAAATATGCGTACATTACGAGTGCTTTTACATCTATAAAATTAGATTACGATACGAGTTAGATAACCTTTAAAACAAAATAAGTGAATTAGGAAGCCAATCTCAATTTTTGATAATGAAATATTGAACGTTTCAGTTTGAAACAAATTAAACTTTCTCGAACGTTTTAAACTTGGGTCAGGAAACAATTCCAAATTGAAATTATTGGGCAAAAATAATGAAACGATCCATTGTTAAACAGTTTGCAACAAAAACCTTCGATAGCTTTTACGTTGTTATACTTATCCAAATAACGTTTATTTAAATTTAGATTTTGAGTGGTTTGGCCTTAAGTATTATCGTTCAAAAGATCGCAATCGAATAGTCATCCTCGATGTCTATTTACTGGACAAATATTTAACCAAATTACTTTCATCATTTAGTGAATTTGGACCGCAACCAGACCTATAGAGCTCTGGGTTAGTGCATGTTACCAGAGCCTCATTTTCCAGGATGCACCAGGAGCAAGTGGGACTCAGTGGGTTCAGAAATTCACTTGGCCGATGTAGAAGTTTTAAACACTATAACTTTTTTGCACTATTATTTTGATTAAATTGAATTAGTGCTTCAACTTATAAGAACAACGAGGCCTGATCCAATCGAGATGATTTTTATTAATTTTAATTATAATTATTGAAGCCACTGATTGCAAACGCGGCTCAAACTGCCCATTGTAATGCTGTAGGGGAAGGTTATCTCTGGAATGGGCGTTAAAGCTGATTATATCAGCTGATTGGGCTGATGTGACACATCTCTGATGAAGATCTAAGTTTTGGTATATGCTAACTTTATTTGATACCTTCTACTTACAATATCAGTACATTTATAACTCTATCCATGTGCCATATTTATTATTATAATTGGTATAATTATCTCATAGCATACCAATCAACGGCGACAGTGTAATATTGATGAATCCCCCGGCCAGTAGGAAAAGCGCGTAAGCTCCAGGAAAATCTTTGTGATCGACGTGATTGGAAATAACAAGCGGACTGGTGACGTGCAGCCAAGCCCGAAGGATACCTAGACACGCTGTCGTCACAGCCATCCACATAAACTTGCGGACTTGAAGCAATACTGAAATATATAAATAAATTAATTCGTGGCTCAATAGTGTGGACTGTTGCCTTCAGACCGGGAGGGCGCCGGTTCAAATCCCACCAAGTACCAATGTGTTTTCGAATTTCGAAATTATATGTACGTTATCCGACGGTCTTACGGTAGAGGAAAACATCGTGAGGAAACCTGCGCACGCCTGCGAAGAGATTCATAGGTTGTGCGTGAAGTCGACCAATCCGCACTGGGCCCGCGCGGACTACTAAGGCCTATACACCTTATATTGGTAGGCTCGGGCCCCTCGGTGGGAACGTTTAATGATCTGACCATGATGATGATAATAATAAAACATTCAAAAGTATAAAAGGCGGTTTTATGTCTGAATAGCAAACTATTCCCGGCCTTGCTGTTAAGGAAAACAGTTTAATAGAAAATTACCTACATTAATAGACATTGCAAGAAATCGATGCAAAAAACTAGAATGCCGATTTGAGAAACCAAGTTTTAAACTGCTTTTCTGTGTCATCGTGGAATTCGAGAATTCTATGATGCCCAGGATTTTCATATAGGTAATAAGTCATAATTGTACCATTACGCCTCAGACGAAAGTCAATATTGTTATCCTAATGTAAATTGCATTCCATGATAACTGATCACAAATGTTCTTTTATAACGATGTTAATATTTGTCTTATGATAAAAAAATGTTTTGTAGACATGTATATTTCAGTTTATAGCAAGCAAAGATGATTTGGCAGAAACATTGAAACTTCTTGAAATGAACTTGAAAATGATTAGTTTGTTCTAGAAACACAATAAAATGTATGTTACCTAATCAATCGTAATGGGGTCTCGTACATCGTACGCTTTTAAGCTCTTACAAACTTTGTCTGTAAGAAATATCTAATAAAGATCAATAGGGGCGATATTTCCGGGCTTATTTGACAAATAAGAAATTATACAATTGTTAAAACATATCAAGTTTACCTAGTCTCATGAATAGAGTTAGAAATGTTGCAACATAAAAAATCATTCTTGTATTAAGAGAGGTAACTCCGCTTATAGCTGCTAGAATGAATCGTCCTGTCACATCAGCCCCGGCTCCAATCGAGATACAAGTCGCAACTTCAGTCTGAAACAAAACATATAAAAATATCGTTCACTCAAAATCGTTGTCTACGGCTGAACAAAGTACATTTTGCCATACATTTTTTTTTCTTCTGATATTATATTAGCATAAATAATCGAATGCAACTAGCAGGTCGATCACTTTAAATCATTTGTACCTGGTCATACCCGTACTGGAATAGTAGCATTGGTTGAAGAACAAAGAACGTCAGATCAGAAAAATTCGTGAAACTTTGACCAATGCATATGTTCACGAAAATTATATCTTCCAAAATCTTCAAGCATAAAATATCTTGAAGTGTAAATCTAAAACAGTTTATATAATTTTAATTATGTATTGCCCAGGAAATGCAAAAAATACTTTAGACTTCATAAATAAATTACCTTGTCTTCACGTGTTGCGTTTTATTCGCATTAGCGACTGCTTGGTTATCATTCATAGCAATCAAATTGTGAAGTTCATCGATTTATTGCGAGACTTTGGTTGATCTGTAAGTTTTCAACTTATTTTGACATGTCTCTCATAATATAAAATATCAAAAGTTGTATTAAAATTGTAAAAAATACTTTCTGTTTTGCTTTTTGTTTACTTCGGCTCGTTCTCATCACAGCAACTCCGGGAAACATGTGTAAAGACATCGAACTTATTATAAGTAACGTTCCTTTAAAACCATATTGCACTATTATGTTCTTTATCAGTTGCGGGTACCACATCAGAATGCATCCTTGTATTGCTTTACAAACGCTCATTATTGTTGTTCTTTTTCTAATAAAATAGTAATTTAATGTTGCATAGCAAACTGGCACAATTATTCCGAATCCAATTCCTTGTAATACTCCAAATGTGAAAGGTAACTGATTGGTGTTCGTTATAAAAATGTTCATCAACGATCCAATACAGAACATTACAGCTCCCAAAAATCCTGCTTGTCTTAGTGATAGTTTAGATTTAGTTAATGCGTTGAGAATTATTCCTGAAATAATTAGATTAAATAAGTAGATCATCATCATCATTGCATTGTGCGAGTATAATGAATTTGATATTTTTTATAATCTCCAAAATAAGAGAACAATATGAAAATTTAATGTCTCGATATCATCATAAAAGCATGCCCTTACCTCCAACAGCAAGCATCATGGCAAACGTGCCATGGGCGGTGGTTAACGATTTTGCAGAGGATTGCGTATCAACAATAAAATCATTGTAAATTAATCCAAAAGAATTGATATGGCCCATTCCAGCTATCTGAAATTAAAAAATACAACGGAGCTAATAGTATCTAAAACTCAAATAGGTAATTTTAAATAAGCCTTTACCAACGATTTTCTGGTTCAAGAATAAGAATAAATACTACAGTTACGGACGTAATATTTATTCCATAATAATAAGGAAGCGCGAACAAAGAGTTTCAAAGCTCCTTATATTTTTTTAACAAAGACATTTTTTTCTATTCTTGCAAATTTTGTACTACATCTACAAAGTGTCATTTATATAATCATACATTTTAGTCAGAAGTAAAATTCTTATTTATGCTGGTGTTTAAATATAAATACCGTTTGATATAAACACAAGAAATCAGTACTTACAAAACATATTATCATTCCAAAAAAGCAACGTAGCCCATCCGCCTTCAGCGCTGGTTTGCTTAGCTGGTTTATTTTCAATATCACCAGGTTTTTTATTCTTGCCCAGTTCTTCCACTTCATTATTCATAACACTCAAACACTCTATCACAAAGAGCAAGATATGTACTGACTACTGCACGTGGGACATAAATTGCCCCACCGGACGATCGCTATAAAATAGGTACCTACTGTTATAACAACTCGGTGTATTGTTTGCCTCTATTGTAACAACATAAATATTCGTATTATCTTATCAATCCTTAAATACTTGTATATGTGTTAAGATAGAGGTAAGTAAATTTTAGTTGTATTTAAATAATTCACTATAGAATAAATGTTAATTAAGTCTGGCAGAACAATAAATTTAAAAAGCGGTTTGTAAGATCGATCGAAGATCATTCGTACTTTCCAGTTAATACTTTAACTTAGTATCATCATCATCATCATCATCATCATTACAGCCCAATTATGTCCACTGCTGAACGAAGGCCTCCCCTAATGATTTCCATGCGGACCGATCCCTTGCAGTTGACATCCATCTGCTACCCGCCACCTTAACCAGATCATCCGTCCATCTGGTTGGGGGTCGGCCTACGCTTCGCTTTCCGTTACGTGGACGCCACTCGAGAACCTTTCCGCCCCATCGGCCATCGGTTCTACGCACTATGTGCCCTGCCCACTGCCACTTCAACTTGCTAATCCTCTGGGCTATGTCAGTCACCCTATGTCGTCAACTTAGTATCACCTGTTACCAATATATAAAACGTGAATTATTTTGAATTTAACAAAGTATAGTCAATGTTGGTGTAAAAGAGAACTTATAGTATTTCATAAGTTAGCCAGTTTTTAAACGAAGTAAATCAATACTTGATGTTATTTTTATTACACATTATTGCGAAATAACAATTTCTTATTTAAATAAATGTCATATACAAAGGGACTCATAATGATGTGGTGTTTACTAATGCACAATCAACTAACCTCAATATTAAAAATATTATTTTATTTGATACACAGTGACGGGCCAATGACCAGCAGAGCGACACTTTTGAGGGCTGTTTAAGGATAGCATTACCGCAATACCTGACGTATAATGAGTAAAACCTAGTCTCTCAGTGGACCTAACTCAGTGCATCAACAAGTGTGTAAAAATATACTGAGACTAATATGTCATTTCCTGAAGCACCTAATTTTTTTTTTAAATAGTTCATTAATTTAATGGTTAATAAATAATTAGTGCTAGTAATTAATTAGTTCTGACCGACAGCAAGTTATATATTTATTAAGCCAAACAATCGAACTTTAGCGATTTAACTGCGAGTAGGAAGTTGATAGGATTCAGTTCAACTGGGCGGTATTTAGTACACTATGTCAGAACTTTCCGTTTACGATTCTGCAATGCGTACAAATTAATATCTGAAATATGCAGCATAGAGGTACAAACTCAAAAACGGTTGAGGCATTAACACTGATTGTTTTACATCTTTAAAGTCACTTGGGGTTGATTTCAGGGACGAAATCAGCAACTTGTATTTCCTTGGGTTATTGGTATATTTCCGAGGATTAACTGAAATAACTCGCAACTCGCTGAATCAACAAGTGGCAATGTCACAATGTTTATGGCAATGGCTGTTAGAATACCCTAGTTTTGGGAAGGATCCTTTGCCTGACAGTACGCGCTACTGACAGACATACATTCAAGAAAAGTATCCTAGTGGTAGGTGAGAGATATCTTAAATATAACATTAAGCTTTTTATGTTACGAGTGTCATCAAATCTATTTTATTTATTTTCCTAGTTGTACATACAAAACATTGTGATTTCTTGCTATTTTAATTTAAGTTATGCAAGAATGCGCAATGAACTGAATGAACACCAATGGTATTAATTTGTTAGGGTAAAATTAAAAAGTCGGACGACTAAAAAAAAAACAAAAGTAGCCATATATTTAGAAAAAAATGTTTTCCTCTCACACAAAACTACACGAAAAGCATTTAAATATTCAACTAAAATAATGCACTAGTCCTAAACCACCTGTGGACAGGATAGTAGCATACCAATAAAAGTAAAAATAATTTTAACTGTTTTTTTCCCGTAAAACATTGAAATTTCGAACAAAGTATTATATACTAAAAAAAATGGACGATATTTTAACAACTTTAAGTCTGCGTTATACATAAAACGTTTTGTTGTGTGCACAAACATAATTTTATGTATAGTTTTTTTTATTCTAGTTATGCAGATAATTTGAATTATGATGGCTGATACGGTAACAAGGAACTGTAAAGAAAAATAATAATTTAATGTGATGTCTCTTCTTAATTCTTAGGCTGCTCCATAACAACATTGCCGTCTCGTAGAATAAAATAATTTAATACAAGTACGGATAGACATGTTTTTGGTATAATATGGAATGTTATGTTACAATACTTCAAAGATGTATTGGTTCCTGAGACACAATTCTGATTTAGACAATAACTACAATAAAAACCCTAAATTCTTCGTTATTTTTATGTTTAAGGAATGAGTTGTCTTGTCATGTCTTTCGACATTTATCACCCCCGTAAATTCGGGTTTTATTTAAAATAATATCACAGATAAACATATTCAGTCTTCACGTCTCTAAATTGCTTGTGGTTTCTTCTTTTGCTGTACCTCCAAATGCCTTCAATAGCCCACGGAATGACGCAGCATAAATTGCATGCAGTAAGCATATTGAAGGCTATCACGTAGCTGCCGGTGTAGTCGCGAATGAAGCTAAAAATGATAGATTAAGCTAAATGTTAGTCTAGGTGTTTCAAAGCATACATCTGTTGGTAAAGAACTTTTGGTGCTAGTGTCGTATTATACGAGGCTCTAACTTTCAATACCTCTCTAATTTAGCTACTTCGAGAGTGAGGAGGATGCGGCCTGGATCTTTTAAAGAAAAGTTACATTAAGTTTATGTGCATCCTTCTTACTTAGGAAAACTCAGTGCAGTAAATTAGTCTAAATTTTTAATTTTAGTTTTTGATATGTTATTTTGGGCCAGTCAAAAAGTTTGTGATTATATGTACTTTCAGAATATAAGGTAATCGAAGCTGCAATATTCTTACTTAACTCGGTAAAAATTAATTGACTCTCATTGTAGCTCAATACGGAAAATTCCAGTTGGTTCACATCCACAACTGTTCGATCAAAAGTTCGATATAAAGATTTACAAAGAGATTTAGGCGTACGAATGGTAAATTTCTTCACCATTCGTATGCCAAAATCTCAATTCAATCACCAGCAGCTTATATTAATTTGTTCACTGTCTAGCTTTTCAACTATAGACCTGATCGTTGTGTTTACGAAGATTTATGTTATCTTCTCCAAACAAGTACAAGATTTCCGGGAAAAAAATCCTATTCAGGTATATAAAATTAGTTTAAGTACAACCATCGCCATCAGCCTATAACGTCCCATTGCAGGGCACAAGCCTTTCCGCACAGAATAGCCATGGGGAGATTGGGCCATGACCCACCACGCGGGTCCATTGTGGATTGGTGGTTTAAATACATCTTAAAATAAAATGGGGACCGACGGCCTAATGTGCCCTCCGAAGGACGCAAACATTTTCTTATCAATGAGGTGATCCAGCCACGGAGGTAGTATTAATTTTCTATGGAAATTACTAGGCTAGTAAAATTACCGGGTATAAGAGACCTAACATGTTGTCTCTAGTCTCCGGCGCAGTGCGGCATTGACGGAGAATAATAACTGTCCATCAGTTATTGGTCTCCTTCAATGACACTATGTCATCGTCAGGAGTATCATTTACATCAAGTGAGCGTCTTCCTTCCTGTACATTTTAAGATAATCTTGTTATATTATTTTGCATACCTATCATAGGTCAACACAGCTTAAAGCTCCTGCAAGCAGCATGTACAGTCCATACGCTGGCGGGTACCTCTCAATGGGGACGTGCTCTGCCATCACGATTGGTTGAGCGATGTGCACCAAGATCTCGCTGCACCGAGTATTCGGTCAGGATCAAGAGTGGAGTGTACGTTGTGAATTGTATGAACACTGGAATCAAAGAGATGAAGAAATAAGTATGAAAATTATAAATAAAATGTATTCCAATTCCAACGACGTGAAACACTTTTTATGCAGAGGACTTCCATTTTTCTAGGTGGTGAAATTTTGAGTTTTGCCTCAAAGTACGGTGTTAAAATGTGGCAGCAGGAACGAGTTCGCATGATTCCTCCGAACTCTTCTCTCCTGCTACTTCTCGTATCAGGTGAACCATCTGCTTTATGCTCGGCTTTATGTCTATGGAATATAAATTAAAAAATACCATAACCATTTTCTAGAGAATTTGTGGAAGTACTTAGTCATAAGGTGATTGTGACTTGATCATCCATTTAAGATTCTTAGAAGCAATGGTGAGATGTATTATTTTAACTTCTTTACTTGGAAGCAATACAAAGTTTTGTGCTCGTTTATCAGATCGTATGAAACCTTTAAGAATGACAACCACCGCATGGGACAATGAACTGTATGGGTTTTTGTTTGTAACAATGTTGTAGTGAAATCTTATAATTATATTGTGAACCAGCAAACAAAGCTAGCAACTCTTTGAGCTCAGCTCTCCGAAAGTGCTGAGTTACTCGTAAGTTGCTCAAAACTATTATGCCTTATCAGTCACGCACTCAGTCGCTGATGATTGCTATATTGTAACACTTTTTACAAGAACCTTCTTTTTTACTTTCTATGAAGTTATATATATAAAGAAATACTAACCTATTTAAAACAGCTGCTAAAAGAGAACCAGCAAAAACATATGCCGACTGTTCATCTTAAAGAACTGTCCAGTAATCCTAGCATTAGTCTTGCACCATGTCAGTTGCTCCTCCTATGGCTATAATATTCGCGATCTCCCTGAAATGTATTATTTGTTATGTTGAATAATAAGAACCAAATTTAATGCGAAGTGATCGTTACAAATTTATAATAGCAAGGCAAACTTGTTTATAACTTATTACATAATTACATTTAAGAAGCAGGCTGATTGGTTAAAATGTAAGGTTTTAAGTGTGCTTCAAGCTGTAGTCCTCATATTTTAATCGCAATTAAAATGAATAAATTTCGACAACACTAATAATAGTCCATTCAAAACAAGACAAAATATAGCCCGATAATAGGAGTTACTTCAAAATGAGTCGTAACAAATTACAATGTCCTGTTCTTTGACATTTTGTTTGAATACAAAATTGAAAGTTTCAGAAAGTTTCCAACTTTTGAGCTCACTTTATTTTGTTCTCATATTCAAATTTTCATCTTACTGTTTTGAAATATTTTAAACTTTTCATTTTTGAAGATCTGTCCAGCTTTCAGCTATCATAAATAACCAAGCTAAACTTGATCTAAGTATTTATATTCATGCGTTTCAATGTATTACGATGATTAATGATTTTCTGTGACAGCATCATACTATGGTAGTTCACGATTACACCTACTCATAGTGTTCACGAAGATCACTATGTTATTTCAGTGTTGTTATATTTATTATGTTTCAGTATATATGTATACTATATGCCTGTAATTTACTTTTTACACTAGTAACTAGTAACTAGTAGGATGTCATTTCGTTTACTGCCAAATGGCCTTGCGTCTATGATTCAGGACGTGCAGGAATTTTATAGGACGCCCATCAAACCGACATCTTGTGAAGTTCTCTATCTATACGAGCCCTCAGCGATTAACAGCTGCCAGTACTTTAGCACAGAGATACCTGGCGCAGAATGAGGAAGACTTATCCGGCAGTGGACTCTGATATGTTGAAGAGATGTCGTTTGATATTTAGATAAAAGCGAATTCAGAAACAAAAACTTACCCTGCTGAGGTTATTTCTGTCAAGAAACATGGTTCTAAGGTAAAAAACGTGAGATCAGCAAAAAATGCAAGGGCCATTCCAAATATTTATCATAAACCCAGTCTTTCAGCAGCGTTAAATCCAAATACTCTGCTACAGTTTGCCTGAAATGAAAATAATGTTTTAAAATACTTTTTCCAACTATACAAGACCTCTCCGCGTCTCGTCTTCCCTTTGGTTAAGTCTCGGCCTTAACCAATGCACTGCTGCAGTGCGAGTTAGTGGATCACAAAAACCTCGTTTGCTATTCGGCGGGATACAATCGAATTAATGCGGAAGGTTAAACTAGGTCCAAATATTTCACAGTGAAACTCCCAATATCTCAATATCCTAAAAACTATACATTAAAATTACCTACTCACAGACCATACTCGTGTTATACAAGTGATGTTTACTTAAATATATAATTTCAAGTCGCGTATTTGTTTAAAAATCTGTGTTATCAGACAGACGGCCTCGGATGAGATTTATTTTCTTAACGAACATCTTTCTTCAGATAACGTAAATATATCATTAAAACACATGTTCGACATAGGGATTAATTTATCGGAACTGAGGTCTTGTTAAATAAGATGCACTTCTCTATATACTTCCTATTACAGATTTTACAATTAAGGTAAATATCTTAACTAAATGAAAAATAACTATGTTTCTAAATAGTATTTCATTTCAAAAACAACTTACCATTTCCTTCTTTGTTCTTGATTATTGGCATAGGTTCCGCGGCGATATTCCCAAAGTTGCCTAAACTAGATACTGATGCAGCTTTGTAAAGGTTTTCAATATAAACATTGTCGGAAGAATTAAATCTGCTATTCTCCTGACTATCTGGAATTAGCACCACTGGAATACTAAGCCGCCGGGAATCTGCGAATTTCGGTGCCAACAGTAACTGTGAATTTTGGAAGTTTTTGTTGTCTTTTGAATACAAGTTTTCAGCAGATTTCGCGTTATTCCCCTTCTTGAGTTCAAGTTTAAAATCGAATTTGTCTTTCGCTTCCTCAGCGATGGCTGGTGTTGGCGGAATCACTGAAAGATTGAAATATTATTGAGTTTTGCGTATCCAAGGTCCCATTCCTCGTATATCGGTAAATATGAGATACTAAATGTGTTGGCAATTTATGAATGTTGGATTTTATATGAAATGGAAAACTGAAACCTATTTATTAACAAGTAGATAAAATAACACATTCAAACTCACACACTCCTTATTCACATATACACAATATATACTCACATATCTCTTCACACATATAAACTCACACATACATACTCTTGTTTTTTAATACCGAGGTGGTGGGAGCCTGGTGACCTGTACAACAGGTATATAAATGTCAATCACAGGCATCAGTCTCACTCAAACCATACGTTATTTGAACTTATGAATTATACCTTTTGTTCTATTAAGATGAATTATATAACTTTTCTTGTATTGTATAGCTTAACACGTGATTTGTGATGAGAAAAATAAAGATTTTTATTATGATATTTATTATTATTTAACTACATTATGTATACAAATGTTTCTCTTAACTCTATAGACGGCATCAATATGAAAATGAAAGTTGTGATATCGCAACTGTGAATAAAGGAGCCCAAAATGAACCGTCATATTGTTCACAACATTCACCATAACGAACATATGGAGCGTGATATTAATAAAACTCCTCAGTAGGTAATTTGCGAGTCGAGCCTTGTGGAATTGAAAATTTCATATTCCCAGCTCGAAATCACGATACAAAGTACCAAGACGTTATTAAATTTTAGGTTCTTATGCCTATACTGTTTCTTGACATGATTTTCTGTGATTACTTTGGGTTATTCATTGGAAGAGATGATATAGCTAAGTACTTATACGTAGTTAAATAAAAAACCACATGGTCAAATATACGTATTTTTGGTTTTAATACAAATAAGAGAAAAAATTAGCTTACAAGTAGTAAGCATAATAAAGTTATTTTTAAGTATTTCGATCTATTTATTTACGGTCAATTTAATGAAACCTAATATTGTGAAGTAACTAATATTGTGAACCATTATCTAATTTTAGGTTGCTCGGTAGCACGTGCCTATTATCTCTCAAATGTAAAGTTTGGGCTACATTGTTTACATAATTAAACTGTTTAAGTCAGAAAATTTAATAGAGTGCTTTTGAAAGCTTAAGTTCATAACAATAGTATGAGAGTTTACATTGTCATCTGCAAGTATATAGCTTCCCGTTTCTTAAAACAAATTCATGTGTATAATATAGTAATAAATTGCTTACCTACTGAATGTGTAAATGTTTCATTAATTTTCTATGTTAGGCTGTAATTATGATTTAGGATCTGACATATCGATGAGGGAATGCTAGTGGCTAACTTCACTCTTGATACTTTGTATTTAATTGGTAACTTAACACATTAAATACCTCAAGAATGTACTAACAAGCAACATGCTCCTTTACTAATTAATTCCTGTATTTAGTCTAACCACAGCTGAGAACTGTTCGATAGATAAATGTGTCACATTTAACTGGAGTTAACTAATTAAACTGTGACTTTATCGCATTAAAGTTTTTTCTTATTTGTAACGATAGCGATAATTGCTTGTTGAACGCCATGATCTTATAAGGTCAATAGTATGAACATAAAGTAAATATGCTGATAAAGTATCTAAGCTTCTGAAAAAATTACATCTTCTTCGGCAAAGTGTGGTTATCGTTACTATTAGAAAATATTTTTCCAATATTACATCTTTTTAGTGAAATGAAGACAATGATTCACTACATGTAAATAGTTAATTTTTTATGAGGCTAATTTTTTTATATGGAATAAATATTTTTAAAGCATATTGTTTATCATTCATGGGAATGTAAATGACAATTCTAATCTTTGTACTAATATACAAATAAAATAAATTTACCAGTGTTCTTACTTGTTGAAGCAGGTATTTGTTGTTACAGTTTGTAAGTTTTGTTACTATTTTCGATTTTTATGTAAATTTACTAGAACGAATTATTATTATTAATACCAAGGAATACGTCATATACTTACAAACTATTTTCTCGCATGGTTTGGGTTGTTTCACCATATGCCACTTCACTGGATGCATTACCACAGCTCCGAATATACTATGCGCCGATATACCACAAATAATAGCCAAAGTTCTCTGAATCCATACTCAGTCATTGTAAATTTTATGAAAGCGGGTACACCATCGTTATCAAGCCAATAGAAGCTTTACACAGACTCAAATAGAGCACTTTTTTCTTCGTAAAATAGCTGTTAAAACTTGTATACGAGACCGGTATAAGCAGGCCCATTCCCAAGCCTTGGAGAAACCCATTTGTTATGATTAGTTGGTTGTGGATACGACGAATATTGCTAGAAATGACGCCAGCGTGTATATAAATGCCCCTATTAGGCCAACTTGTCGGAGTGATAACCTTTTTAGAGCTATGTTCGCTGAAAAACCTGTAAAAGAAATAGTCCTCTGTATTATAATAGTTAATCTCTATATAATAATTATTTCTCCTAACACAGCTAATACACTTAAAAGGAGACTCCAGCCAACTCAACAAGATTTTTACAGAAGCAAATATTTTTTACCGTGTTTTATAGATAAGTTCACACGATAGCCTTAAGTATCAAGAATGCGAATTGATAAAAGTAGCACTTTGGAACAAGTAAACTTGTTATAGCTTTTTGTAACTGACTATTCATAGTTGTATATTCGCTCAAATGTGAAAAATTATGTATTAGTATACTTTTCGTGGAGATGCCTTAGCTGACGAAGGGATATGAGAATTCCGGTCTTGCCTAATAGATTAGATTTTAAGAAAATTGAAATTTATTTAATTCTTGGCTTCCACTTGTCTTTTTTAGTTTAGCACTAGTGACCCACCCTAATTCGCGCGGATACAATGTTGATACGAAATACACTACAAAAAGCTTTTGTGTATATAAAAACATTATATTGATAAATCTTGTAGGGTTCAGCCTTCGTTTGCTATGTTAGCAGTAAAAATGTTATTATTTACAACATCGCATTACAATTCTCAAAAATAACAGAATTTCACCATTATTTAATGGATGCTATTATACATATAAAACTCTTCCTCTTCAATCACTCTACTAATGAAATCGCATTAAAATCCGTTGCCTAGTTTTAAAGATTTAAACGTACATAGGAATAAAGCGACTGTGTTTTATACTATGTAGTGATTTAGTGTTAGAATATGAGCATAGTTTGACTTACCAGAAATGGCTAATGTGACCTGAAATACTCCGTATACGACAGTAACAGCTCCCGTTCCCACCCCTAGCTCCTCCAGGAAATCGTTATAGATAAATCCAAATACTGGTTGGTGAGCTGTGCCTGCAATCTAAAAATAGGAACGAGACATGGAGTTAAAAAATAATGATATGTACTTACGTACGTAAGCGAGTTCAGGATTAGCTAGTTTAAGTACTTCCTTAAAGTAGCTTATCCTAAACTCGCTTGATCTAGCCGTAGGAAATACTAAAATACCTAATCTTTCCTTAATTTAATATCAGATGCACAACTTGATAGTAGTTAATATAAACTGATTAAACTACATCATATTCTGATTTTTCCTTCTCATGGCATTTACTAATTTTGCATCAATTATTATCATCGAGCCTACCCACGTGGGCACAGTGCGGATTAGCCGACTTCATGCACAACCTTACGAATATCTTCGCAGGCGTGCCCCACGATGGTTTCTTTCAACGTAAGAGCGTCGGATAAACGTACAAATTATAATATATTGAAACGTGACGAGATTCGATACTGCACCCTTCAGATCGGAAGGCAGCAGTCCACACCAATAAGCCAACCACACCCTCATTATTCATCAATCAATGAATAAAAATGTTAAGTAAATTACTTAACAGGCTGTTACGTAACTGCTAATTAGCATCACGAAGCATGGCTTTACCTAGCAAGTTGCAACTAATAGTATACAATGTTAGTATAATTATTCCTCAATAATCTATAAAAGGTCATGCGGGTATTAGGTATCTTCTTGTCAATGGCAATGAATTAAAATACGCAATTTACCGTTAGCACCATATGTAGCGATGTATGTAGTTACTACAAGTACGTTTTTGTAGTATTTCCTTAATACAGCTAGGATTATGTAATTAGGATTATAATATTATTAAGATTTATATACTAGAGACTGTTTCTAGGCAGGCATGACCCATCTTCGGAAGCATCATCACTTACCATCAGGTGAGATAGCGGCCTAACGTCTGCCTATAGAAGCTAAAAAAATGTAATAAATTACCGTCACAAATAGTTGCAAATAGTTAAAGAAAAGAGCGTTCCGACCAGGAGGGCTGAGGTTCAAATCCCGCCACATACCAATGTGTTTTCGAATTTTCGAAATACATGTACGTTATCCGACGCTCTTACGGTGAAGGAAAACATCGTGAGGAAACCTGCGCACGCCTGCGAAGATATTCAAAGGTTGTGCGAGAAGTCGTCCAATCCGCACTGGACCGCGTGGACGACTAAGGCCTAAACACCCTATACGGGTAGGCTCGTGCTCCTAGGTGTGCGTTTAA
>PQWD01003492.1:16403-38018 GCA_019425675.1 Leucinodes orbonalis
AGAAAAAAATCTTTATTAATAAAATCTTTACAGATACTTTTGAATCGTCAATTGTTATTATTATCACATTTTTGTGACTCTACCACCGGTTCGGAATAAAGTAGGATCTTCGAGAAGCCGGCAAGAACTCGATTACTCTTTTAATCTTTTATATCAGTGTTACAGTTTTGTCATTTACCTACAAATAGCTTTACAATAATTTAATACAAAGATTTTGTAACTAACACTAAGTGCAAGACCACACATCTTTATCCGATAAATATCTTCTATTGTATAGTAACCTCTTTTCATGAGGTTTTTTTAATCTTTAATTTAACTGGTGAAAAGGCAATTCGGCAAGATTTTGTGGTATTTTATAAAGAATGTTATGCCTCTTCCAACAAAAATTTTCCTACTTTACTTAGTCTAAGATTTGGGACAGCAAGTTTGTTTTTGCTCCTAGTATTAAAGTTATGTACGTCACAATTTTTTCAAACAAATGAAGATTTTGTGGACATAAACTAGATTATGGTAAATGTATTGGGACGCTACTGTTAAAATATCGATTTTTTTAAATACTTCCCGAAGTGAATCACGTGGTCTAAGGTTATAAATGGCTCGGATGGCTCTTTTTGAAGTACAAAATAGTGTTAATATCAGCAGCTGAGCACACAACAGAAGACCAATGACATTATACTATGAAAATAACTAAAATAAACCAATCTTGCTGTATCAATATCGGTTAAGAGCCTTATTTTCCTAACTGCATACGCTGCTGAGCTAAGTCTACCTGCCAAAGCTTCAATATGAATACAAAGAACAACAACAAGAAATTACAGGGGTATTTCCCCGAAATACCCCTGTAATTTCTAACGTAACTAGTATTCTTAGTTTATTTTTGTTGCCATAGTTACAATATATAGAAATGATGTTCATCCAAGGTAAATATTGCCATTTAAGTATAAGCGAATTCCCCGTCTAGGTAGACTTAATTTTTTCTTCACAATTTCAACGGACTGTTTCTTAAGGCTAGTTTCTGGAATGGTTAGTTTGATTTATAGGTGAAGTAAATCAGGCTACTTTTATTTTCATGCGAACGATGTGTCGAGCATTGCAACAATATTTTTATTTCCAATATTAATTTAAACTCTCGTTCAGAGCGTCGGTGGCTTCCTTCAATTGTTTTAATCATTTACCTTACAATATAAACGTAGTATTTTATAATTAATATAAACTTAGTATTTTATAATTAGAAATTATCAATTGGAGATGACTCTACGATACCAATTTTTCAACACTTGCAATAAATGTGTATATTTTAAGAATTAAATTCATGGGTATACGGTCTTTGACCTCGCATTGCCTGAATGAACAAATAAACATCTATTAAGCTGATTACTACTATATCGTAATAATTTCCCCATAGGTTACCTCGTACTGTTGGTATAATGTATCTAACTCTTTGTAGTAATTATACATACTTGGATGGATGGTTACATATTTTTGTATCTATTGCTATTCTCAGAATCTACTTCCTGTTTTTAATAATCCGGTCACAAAATGTCGAACAATACTATTCCATAGTTACTAACTTTTATTTCGAATGAACATAACGATTTCAATAATAACTGTTACAATATGCACATTAATGTAGTTCTTAGTAAGTATATTGTAATCCTATTTAGGGCTTAAAAAGTTACCTAGAGATGTATCTTTATAAATCAAACGAAGTGTTACTCCTTACTCCTTAGCAATACAGAGCTTCATCTCTCACAAAAACCTTTTTTCAGGCGACCATCTTAGAATTATATATTACTTACACATAACAAATCCAATACCTTTGTGATTGTAGAAAAGGAAGTATCTACGAAAGCAAGGGTCTGCACTTAAAATATTTCAAAAGAATATATCAACTTCAAACTAAAAAGCTACACATAGATTTTTAGCTAGGTAGAGAAGGTGAAATAATTCTTTTATAATGTTTATGTCGGTACCAATTAAACTAATTATCTTTATATTATAAAGCTGAAGAGTTTGTTCGGCACTGGCCTCAAAATTATGAAAGAATTATTTAACCATTTCTACCAGGCTAAAAGTTTAGTTTTTAAATCGCAATTTTTTTACCATTTCCAAACTACCCTGTATTTAAAATAATAAGCATTTACTATAGGTTATGCCTTATCCGAAGTTATTTTCCGTTAAACAGGGTTTTCAGTTTTATATAGAAAAAATATGTTCGTCAGATAACGGCGTTTTAGCTAGTGTACGACAGATCGTGTCTCAGAATAAACTACGCTCGCCTAAACGAGGTCTTCATTTTATAACGTTTGGGTACCATTGTCCATGAGCAGACAGAAACATGGCCGGTCCACTGACATTTTGAAATGCAAATTCTACGCCAGTTTTATACTTTTTAAATTAATATGACTATGTGAGCGTCAGAATCTGTAACGGTGAAGAAAACATCTTGAGGAAACCTAGCACGAAGAGATTCATAGGTTGTGCGTGAACTCAGCCTAACTACGACTAACACCCTACATGGGTAGGCTCGTGCCGTGTTAAATGCTAGCCAGCACGACCACGAATGATCATCTTAATTTCAATGTTGTACAAATTGATTAAAGAATATGTACATACTTTATTGTATGTTTTAAAAAATGTTATATCTTGGGTGTAATAACATGTAGGTCTTGCTATCACATAATAAATAAGATAGTTATATGGTACTCCGCAAAAAAATCGCTTTATACGGGTAAAAAAATATTAAACTTATTTAAATGTGCTGTACAGCAAGTACAATACATTTATATAACATTTCAGAGTTAGTCAAAACACTTAAATTTCACTGTGATCGTGCCAGAAAGGTGCTACCTAGCACGACAACGTGGTACTCATTCGTGGTAGTGCTTGGTAGCATCGTACAGCGATATCGAATAACAACAAGCTATTTTTAAAATCCATTTAACTCTTTTGTAAGAAGCTTCAATTTGCCTTCAGGGTAATATGAAAATATTGAATTCGAAATTATTACTTTTAAGTATTTCTTTCTTATATATATATATTTATATATATATATATAAGATAACAATCGCAGATGTTCTCGATTTTACCCTGTACCTGTACCATTGATTTTGTTATGATATGTTTTCTATCTTCCGTTGCAATTTTCATTTACCATTACATAGAAAGCTAGGCTTTCTATTTTAGAGGTCCTTATTATAGATGCCCTTACAGAAATTTCATATACGATTAATTTTCCAAATATTGACACTTTGCTTAGACTATAAATCGTAAATACTCCTTGCTAAAATATGACCTTCAATCCATCACGTTTGCAACCAACGAAATTTAAATAATTTGAAGATCGTCTACTGTAGTATATTAACTTTATTTTACATGCATTGTTGGTGAACACTAATCTTAATCAACTTAATATGCAATTACTTCAATTTTCTAAAATTTTCTTTACAAGTCAAAACTTATAAATAATTTAAACCGAACCACTTAAAAAGAGCCAGAAATGTATAATTCACTATTTTATTTTAATATTGATATATATAATACTACGTCAAATATGCAATTGAACTTTATGATTTAACTTATGACTTTATGACGTATTAATTCATTAATATCACTCAGAAATAATACATTTATAGGTTATTGAATAAGGACCTTCCAATCTTTTAATTAAAACTAGCAACCCGCCCTCTTTTCGTACGGGTGCAATGGTAATGTTCGTAGTAGGCACGCTCCCGTCTCCCCGGTCGGCCGGTACCGCCGCAAACTACGTACCGCAATATTTAAATCTGTAATATCTTCGAAAACATTCATTTAAATGCTGTAGAGGACCAAAAAGTAAATAACAAAAAATATGGTAATGTGGACAATGTTATGGAATAGAGATATACCATTGCTGAGTTTTCTGTAGACCTTTCAATGTGTACAATACTTAGTACATTGGCAAAGCTCGAAGGGCTTAGCCTACGTTTGCAATGTAAGTGGCAAAAATGAAATTATGTATACTAAAGATATATATAGTGAAATAGGGACAAAGGGCTTTGTTTTATACTATGTAGTAATACACCATGTATAAAAATTACTATTTATATGATTAACTAAATTTCAAATAAACAGTACTAAGTCATCATCATCATTACCGCCTAATATGTACACTGCTGAACGAAGGCCTTCCCAAATTACCGTGATATTCATCTGGTACCCGCCACCCTAAGGTAACCCTAACGTCATCAGTACATCGGTATTCGGATCGGTACACGGAGGAGAGAAGCTTAGTTGCACTGCCCACCGCGGCGAGATAGGAAGGTCAGCTGGGAGAGTGCTGTTGCCATCCCCAATGCAAGGGATTGATCGGACCAAACCAAGGGTGGTATAGTGAAGATGGTATTGGATATGATTGCCAATATTTACTCGTTGCACTTCCTTTAATAGTAACTGCTCACAAAGCCGAGTAGTTGTTGGCCAGAGTATTCAAATCACTTAGTTAAAGGGCGACTTAACGCTCTTACAGTTCGTTATCTCAAAGGAAAATATAACAAAAAAGTCTGATGAAAAGGTACATTCGTAAAAGGTACATTGTTTTAAATAACGAAGGTACTCACAAAAGGTATATACACTGTATGTTTAGACGTTAATATTCAAATGTGTGGTCAGTGTTTATTCATGTTTAAGCTTGTGTTATATTTCGGAACTAGAAACCATTGCGTCCAACCGCAAAGCACAAGCGATCCCACACAGCATAGCTATCGGAAGTTTCAGTCATTAGCCCACCAAGCAGACCCAACGCAAAGTGTAAATGATAAGAACTATCTTTATAAAACAACCTAATGTTCACCCAACCAATGACCGCCCTTTTTGATAGTTTCTCAACTGCATCTATCGATTAATTTCTGAACCAACGCGTTTTGCCCTTATTACGCCTATTTTCGATTACTACAACTTCATTCATATTCGATGCTGGACCAAGGTCCTAAAATGACTTCTATCATAGAGGGAATTTCAACCAAAACCCCCGCATGTTGGAAATTTCCTATATCTATACTTAGTTCACTGAGGGATTTGATATAAAATATTTATTACTAATCTGTCAAGTAGGATGTATCTAGGTAACCAGAAAATTTGGTTTCCATTGTAAAAGGTTTTTAAGCTCTCTCTAGTATCAACAGATGCATATATTATGTAAATAAATCAATAAAGGAATTTCCACATATTGTACGATTGAAATAAATTTCAATCAAAAGAAAACATTCATTAGCTTTGAGTCGGTCTAATTTGAATAGTCATACTGAAAAAAANATTTCCACATATTGTACGATTGAAATAAATTTCAATCATTAAAAGAAAACATTCATTAGCTTTTGAGTCGGTCTAATTTGAATAGTCATACTGAAAAAAAAATCTAAGCCATAAACTATTTTATGTAGTTGACTCGGCTCCAAAATTAATTGTGAGCGTACGAGGTATTAAAATATAACAACTGAAATTTTTTTAATTTGTTTGACACTTAAGGGTAACCGCAAATATTAATTATTTCATAATTACCGGGCGATACAAAGGCGTAAATCTGCTTAATTTTCGGCAATGCAAATTATCACGTTTAAAAAATTACGTCACAGCTCCAAGGCAAGCTTCCCAATTAATATAGACCTCTGGGACGACAACTCCGAGACTACGAACACACTTCGCTTCAGTTGGAGACTTGACGCCGCCAAAGACACTAGTCTTAGCTGCTCGACTTTCTACTTGTTTGTGTTTCGTAACTAACGCAACATTCGCAAATTAAAAAGTTTATATATGAAGTGATTATTGTTCAAGTGTTAATATTAACGTTTGTGATGGGGTCGTTCAGCCAATCAAAACGGTTAATGAATCTTCAAAATTTGAAAACTGGCGCTATCAAACTGCCCCGGCATTGGTCCAAGATGCTAGGGCTGGTCAACATTAGCAAGACTTCTATTGAAGAAATTTTACAAGTGAGTGGTTATTCTGTCATAGGGACCTGTTATTAATAAATATAAATTAATCTTAAGTATCACGGTAGTAGAAATATGATTTTTTATTATTACCTTTATACCCAAATTCATGCCTTGAAATCGTTATAACTTTTTATATGTTGTTGCAAAATCACTAGATGACTTTTCCTTGTATTCTGTAATGTATTTTTATTTTAAATGAATACTTAGATACTTGATATGATTCATATCAGGAATAAAATTAAGAGCTTCCAATCTCTAAAATCTTGAAAAAGTAAAACAAAATTTTAAATATTGCGTCAACCGGGGAAAAGTGGCGTAAGACTCCCCAAGCCCCCAAAAAAGCTTGTTGGTCCATGGGCCAAACACCCTGTATATTGTTAAAAACAAGTTTTTATTACGTACATATTATTTTATTCT
The DNA here is from genome assembly GCA_019425675.1 of Leucinodes orbonalis. Lineage (NCBI taxonomy): Eukaryota > Metazoa > Arthropoda > Insecta > Lepidoptera > Crambidae > Leucinodes > Leucinodes orbonalis. The sequence continues at coordinate 22,793 of PQWD01003492.1, forward strand.
TAACAAGTGATTTAATTATCACAATAGTTAAAAAAAAAACTCTTGGAAATATTTTAAAACGCATTTTTACTAAGCGTATTTATTATAATTTTATTCTACAGTAGTAAATATATATTCTTTAAATATAGACTGAATCGTTTAATCTTATTTATTACTAACATCAAACTCTCCCATTTACATATTTTGAGCGTTGATTTTGCCCAGCTTGAAATAAGCCTTTCGGGCTCATATCACCATAAGCTTGCACCACCGTCACATAATTATATATGAGATATATTGCTTCCATTGATATATTGCTTGTTACAGCTCTTTAGAGGTGCAATAAAAATATTATTTCATTTAGTATTTATATTTTCAATAATTATTAATTTTGTTACTAAGATTTTTATGTTGAATTTATTTCTTTGGTTCATACAGATATAAAAATATTAATAGCCCTCGGTGGTGTAAGCTAGTGGTGTTATGGGCCCGAAAGGGCAATAAGATTAGCTCTTGGCTCACTTTTGCTAAAGAAATTCCTGATGCCCTTTGCTTATGCCGATACTTCAATATTGTTACTTGTTAGAAGAGTATGGATGTTAATATTATGTTTGCAAAAAAATATGGGTAATTTTCTATCCTTTATTTACGTCGGAATAACATGATCCTGTCTGCAGTATATTGGGCATAGGTGGCTCAGTGGTGTGGACTGTCGCCTTCCGACCAGGAGGGCTGAGGTTCAAATCCCGACACGTACCAATGTTTTCGAATTTTCGAAAATATATGTACGTTATCCGACACTCTTACGGTGAAGGAAAACATCGTGAGGAAACCTTCATGCACACCTGCGAAGAGATTCGAAGGTTGTGCGTGAAGTCGTCCGACCCGCACTGGGCCCGCGTGGACGACTAAGGCCTAATCACCCTATACGGGTAGGCTCGTGCCCCTCGGTGGGGACGTTTAATGAGCTGATGGTGTGTGAATCTTTATGTTACTTAAATACATACTTTACTAATGGATAGAAGAATTGTCATGTCTGTACTAAAATATTTTATCAGCGTTTTCATGACTGTGTTTTAAAAGGATCGTGTTGACTATGTTGGAAACTGCACAATTTATGTTTACCTGGTATTCGCAAAACTGCTTATGCTGTATACCTATCCTTATATCAATAATTCATAATTCATAATTCATTTATTCACTTAAATTTGCAACAGTGGTATACAACTTACAAGTCACACATAATAAGTAGCAGTTGTTATTGCTAGTTCCAAATTTACCTTTTCAAGGTGTTAGTGATATTATAAAATAGGTACATAGTTTAACTTCATCTCACAATTCTGTACGTTTTTTAATTATAAATACATTAACAATTGAATTCATAAATCATAATAACCAATTGAATTTATAAATAATAATTACAATTTAATATAAAATTAAGATCAAATAAAATAATAAATTAAAAAAAAAAAAAACAAATATATTCAATAGTCATGCATCCTAATCTACTAAATAACATCAAAATATCCATATTCAATTTACAGGCTTTTGTCGTCAAAATATTCTTTTAAGCAGTAGTATGCCTTCGACACTAGTAGTTTTTCCAAACTTCTTTCAAATTTGATACCCTGGAGACATTTAAATGAGTATGGCAGGTGATTATATATTTTAATAGCCATAAAGTATGGACCATTTTTATACACTGAGAGGCGTGCCAAAGGAATTATTAAATTATTTTCACGCCGTGATCCGCATTTTCCAGGTAAATCACCGACTCTTTCAAAGTGCTCAGGGTATTTTTTACCATACGGCATATTTCAAAAATGTACAAACCAGTGACAGTCAGAACTTTCAGCTTTACAAACAGCGGCCTACAAGAGTCTCTTGGTGCAGTGTGTGTTATTATTCTTAGACATCTCTTTTGTAGGATCAGCACTGATTGCACATTGGTGGCGTTCCCCCACAGTGTTATCCCATATCTTATCCAGGCAGCAGCGTGGCTATGGTACGCTATCAGGGCACATTCAACGTTTGTGTCCTTACGAAGCTCGCGCAGTGCATACGAAAATTTGCTCAGTTTAGACACCACCGTATCGACGTGGTTTTTCCAGGTCATGGTTGAATCCATAGTAATGCCCAGGAGTTTAAACGTACTCACCTCTTCAATGTTTTGACCGTCGATAGACAATGAAGAGTTAATCCCTAGTCTCTGGTATGGTCGAAATTGCATAATTTTTGTTTTCTGAAGATTTAGTATTAGGCCTATATTATTTAAATGTTCTGTAATCTTTGCAAGAGAATTCTTTAATAGGGAAAACTACATGGCAGAATATTCGATGTTTTATAATTTTTTTTTATAAAAGATTAGTAAGATATATAAAACTCCTTAAAAGTATGATTCAAATTTAGCTTGTGATAAAAAAACGATTTGTGGAAATAACAGTAAATCTAGGACCAACATAAATTCTGTACTTTCTTCTTTAACGCGTGTAAATACCAGTAGCGTAGATTTTAAACAATTAATACATTTTATCTTACATAGTTATTATCTATTATATTTAAATTAAATTCGAGTGTCTGTTTGTAATACTTAAATAACAATTTTTTTCTTCATGCATATGAATATATATACGGTACATATGACCAAATAGTATTTTTTTACAATTTTGAAATTATAAATTGAACTTTTTGCAGTTTTCAAGGTAGAAAGCCAAAAATCAATAGAAAGATGTATAATCAGTACCGTGCAATAACAAATGTTCACCAGGTTGATTAATTTTTTTAATCAGTATTAAGTTCTTCAATTGTGACAAAATTATAAGGGAAGGCATTTATTAATTACCCCATTCGCCCAGGTCACTGTAGGTATACATATTTTACTTAAACCACAGGCACGAGAGTTTGGCCTGGTTCCGCGAACAAAGACAAAATTTTAAAAACTAGCTTTTGCCCATAACTTCGTCCGCGTGGAAGAGTTATTCTGTAGTTATTATGTATTAAGCTTACGTTAACCCGCTAATTCGTTTCAATAGTTGAGTTTAAAACTGCGATATCTTCTCAGATATACATTAAAATCGAATGATGTGACGGAAAATTATGTTTTAAATTAAATGATCGTCATAATAACTTATTTATTTAGATAATTTAATATCATGTGTATGAAACACCTTCGCAAATAATGCATTTTTTATTGAAATATTTGATTATGAAAAAAAAATTTTACTGAGCTAATCTTAAAGGATAGACATGCTGTCGCAAAAATTATTTTAGAACCTATACTCTCAGTCATGACTTTTGTGAAACTTCAACCGTTTACATAGCGTACGTAGCGGTAGCTCTCAGTAAGAAAAAATCCAGATTATGAAACACTCTTGCTTGATGCTCCGCCCCTTTTTTTCATAGCATATTCGATGATGAGGCTACCTAACACTGTAATATATTTCCAAATCGGTCATGGAGTTCCTGAGATAAGCGTGTTCAAACCAACTCGTCAGCTTTATTATATTAGTATAGATATGTAGGTAAGTGCATATTACTGCCTGTAATAATTACACGTAAAAGTAGTTCCAAAGCAGAGCAACGAAGTTTATCGTCAAGTTATCGATATAACTATTAATTAATACAAATTTCCTGTATATGTGTTCCTAAAAGTACACTTATTGATAATTTACATTGAAGATATTTAATTTTGATCTGAATCATATACCTAGTTATACTTATTTAGCTAGCAAATAGTTCCAGTACCATAGTACTTTAACTTTTCACGGATAAGCAGGATAAATAGAGATTTTTCGTTATAATTCGTTCGTTAGCACGTTCTGTAAGACTGTTTCCTGTTGCCACCTAGCTTATTAAATTAACTCAAAATCGGTACTTATTTTCCCCAAGTAAAGTTCGCGTTGCTACAAAGTTATATAAGTAATTCATTGACAAAAAGTATTTGTTTAAAGGAGTTTTCGAGAGTGAGTAACTTTGCGGTGTCGACATTTTGGTTTCTATAAATATGGCTGTTGAGTTTTGGACTAAATGGCCGCGTATTTAAGTATTTACAGTATAATGATATATTTACGAACGAAAAGTTCTAGATAAATTATTACAAAAACAAAAAGTACTTATAACATGGAAATAACTTTATCAGAAATACGAGAAGTTGATCTATGTATTAAAATTGTCATATACTTGCATATTTTTTTGTCTTTACTATACAAATTACAGGTAATAACATCACTGGAATAGCTCATGTCAAAGTAAGCTTTTTACAACTTACAGTAACTTTTACCAGCATTGAATACTAATTGTAACAACTATTTGCTGTTTTCCTCCACAGCAACTGTTCTTACTCTCGAGCTGTTCTTAATAAATCTATTTCGTATTAATGTGAAGAAGAAACGCATTTCTTACTGAGATAACAATGACTAACATATAATGACAGGTATAAGTCATAATAATAACAGGTATAAGTTTTAACAAAGAAATTAGTGACATATTCATTTAAAATAATGAGTGAGTGTTTTTGAGAGGACTAGCCTTGTCGTCAGCGAAACACGTTATCTAGGCCCTGTCACAGTATTTTCAACATGAGAAGTAGAAATGAGTCGAGTACACGATTGATAATCGGATTTTCTGATACTCGTACTAGGCCGAATAACTCGGTTTGAATGCTGAGTATACTTTGTTTACGAATCATCATCATCATGATGATGAGTATACTTTGTTTAAGAATACGAAATTTAAATACGATATCATCCCCTTTGATTTTGTAGTTGTTCACTTTAAGCTAGAGGGTACCCTTTTGGAGATCGATAACGTAGAGGGTTATTGTAGGTTTTTCATTTTTATAAATCATTTCCCTTAGTGTGTACGTTGGAGCCCTTTTGGGCGCTAGGCCCTCCGGTCACGAGGCCGTTGGCAGTGGCTGGTGTCGCCCACGCCAGTTGTTCTAAGTTTGATATGTATGGTTTATATTTATCACAACAATACTATCAATTATGAGTTAATTCCACCAGCCCCTTTTCACCATCGGGATACAAGACGCGGACGTGCGTTCCATCCTTACGTGGTTGACATTCCATTTATCCGCACAGCGCGTTATGGTGCCTCGTACATAATGCGCACCGCAAAGGAATGGATCTCGTTCCCTCCTTATGTGTGCCCCGATCATTACAACCTGGCCGTCTTCAAGGCAAGAGTGAATACGCTGTTTCTAGGTAGGCATGATGTATCCTAGGCCGCATCATCACTTATCATCAGGTCAGATGGCGGTCAAACGTCTGCCTATAAATGATAAAAAAGCAATTCATAATAAAACTATCATATGTATTTGGCTTCATGCGTTTCTACTGACTATCTATTAGGAGTAAACTAAACTATGTATAACTACGCTTTGTACCTACTATCATGTAAAATATTACTGGACACAGGATAACAGGCTATATACCAACAAACTTAAAAAAGCTCGCTGGGCTCTCACCAAAAAATATCAGGAGACAAAATGCATAGTAAATGGCTGATATCTATGTAATAAATCTGTTGGCAAACCATACATTGGATTAAAGTAACCATACAAGTACATAAGCGACATTTGTTTCTTGGCACAAGTTGCCATTGGTAAGATGGACTGCCTGAATTACTCTCGACCACGTTCAGTATTAAATGTAGTACACACGAATACTAACTACAAGCAAGTAAACATTTCTAGTTCGTAGTAGTCGTAGTTTTCCTTCTTGCCTCTTGATGTTAAACTGTTGTTCACAAGCGTTCCCTCGATAAATATAAAAGATAAATGGCGAAAGAGTACTTTAAGGCTCTTGAATCTTGATGTTATAAATAGGGACTATGCAATTTTGGTTAAGTACATATTTCATGTAAAGTTGTGTTAGCTCAATATGACTTTTGTAAACTGAATACTCATATGTGCAGATTTTTAATAAGTATTGTATTCTTATCATATTGTTATTCTTTAAAATAGTGTCTTTTAAAACTGTTAATCTCCCAAAAATAAATAAATAACATTAAAGTGTTCAAGTTGGTTATGGTCTCAAGAAGGGGATTTCTCAACAACGAAACCTAACTACATAGCAAACAGTGGCTCGTGTGGTATCTCGTTACGTAAGGATCTGCGAAACGGAATACAAATAATATTGTAATAAGATTTCCACTAGAAAAATCTCATCATGCAGCCGCAGGAATCTTAGGATATGTTTGTACTTGAGCCCATAAATAATATTTAAAAATACCAAGGCTCAAAATTACATGAGTTGGCTCAACTCACCCGTATAAATTTAATTAATGGCATTGCCTCGTGTTGTTAAGTTATAGCCAATGTTATAAAGACTGAAACCGTCAATTAAAATAAACAATAACGAAACATTTTTGTAATATTTTTCACGAAATGCATTTGTTTTTTTTTTCAAGTAGTATTTACTTAGTTATTAAATACTACTTGAAATACAAATAATAATATGAAGTAGGCCAAAATGGTGGACAATGTTTTCGCCTAAATGGGATACAGATATTTTATTTTGTATTTATGTATAAAATCAAAGTTGACCTTGTTCTATATAAAATAAAGTAGGTTAGCCTAAGACTAAATATTTTTTTAACTAATAGTAACACCTAAAATAATCAAGTGGTTCATGTAAAAATATCTTCGGATCGGTTTTCATACTTTTACCGATGAGAGCTTTATGTTCTATGAGTCTAAAATTACAAACTGACTCAAATTTTAGACAAAATGCCTTAAGCGTGCCCGGGATTCAAACTTCAGCCTAAGGCGTCACAGGGAAGTCTAAAAAAGCCTAGTGTATGTGAATGCAGAAGAAAGTAGGCATAGACGTTACTAAGAATAATAAGTTTTTTGGGCCGTCTCTTGTTCCTCGAAGATTGATCCATTATACACTTCCATGTTTACTAAGAAGTTGTCGCGCGTTCGGGTCATTCTGATTAAATAAATTAATACCTTCAGGTGGTGGTATTACACACAGAAAATTGTGAGATCATATTTAGTTTACACTAAAACATTATAAAATACATTTTCTGTGTCATTGAAGATACAATTATCATGATTGATTGGCAATTACTATAAAATTTGGGCACTGAAAATCTTAAACATTAAAGAAATTGATCTCGTATAACCTCCGGCATCTCGTCTTCTAATCTTAAAGGAAGTACTCACAGATATATGAATACAAGGTACTACTTCTAAAACTTAGTCCATGCCTTAACCTAGTTTATTATAAGGTTATATTTATTTATTATTTATTTTTCTTATTATGCCACGTCATTGAAATATATTAAAGATTGTCTAGCAGGAAGATATACCGATTTTTTTTAAAAGAAGCTTAAGGTAACGTGTTCGATCATCCCTTAACCTCCACCAACCAATCAGGCTAAAGGTGAATTCTTTGCTACATTTGCAGTATCGTATTTCTAGATTTCAATTTATGTTATGAAGATCAACCGATATTCTTACCATAGATATAAATAGCTTTCTTTTATAGGAAAAGATTTCACCCACAAATAGTTACAAAAACTCTTATATTAGGTATAACTTTATAAATCAACGGACTATTAAATGTTTTATTTACACAACTAAACCTTTTTTGTAATAACAAAACAATACCAAAGAGTACAAAAGACTCGTCAGGAAAAAACGTGTGTGCATATATAGCAATCTGAGCTATTTTTAGGTTACATTTGTGATTTACAATTTAATTTTATAAAAAAGTACTTTTTTCAGAATATATAATTCAGCTACTACCCTTATGTGTGCATTTGTAATACATTTTAATTTGAAAACTGTTAATGTTTCATTATGTATTGCAATGACATTACCAACTACCTACGGTTATGTGGTCGTTGCATTAAGCCTTTCATAAGATAATTAGTAATTGGATTTTTACTTGACTATTATTCTTCCGATGAAAAAATTTTTACTGTGTAATCTTTGTACAAGATTTTTTATAATGCACAAAATTAAACACAGAAATATCCTGAATAGTGCAATCAAAGGAAGGCGTAAGTAATGTACGGTAAAACTAATGTTCTTTTTGATACTCTTTATATGCTAAGCTCTGCGAATAAAATAAAACAGTTGATATCGAGAATGGCATGCTCCAGTCATTACTCATTTTGACGGATCGTTCAGTAATGTTTGCTGTCCTCAGGAATTTGCTTGTATTAGATGTTTCTAGCGAACAAGTTTCGTATTCTTCTGCAAAAGTCACCGTTAAATTAAGTAATAATTCAACATTGCTGTGGCGAATATTGCGTGGACCAATTTAACACGACATATATATTTTTACATGTCTTAGATAAAATACACTAACTACATGCACACTCACGCAGAAACATCAACCAACAAATCTCCGAGGCGCACGACACATACGTATAGTGATTGGTATAATTTATTTCTAGCATAACATTTGAATCAGTTGGGCTGGGCGGCATTCGGTAAGCTACGTCATGCCTTAACGTCAACTATTCCGCAATGCTTAAAGACGAAAGTCTTTGAGCAATGCGTCCTACCCGTGCTAACATACGCAGCTGAGACATGGACACTGACTACGGGATTGGTTCACAAGTTCAAAGTCACTCAACGCGCAATAGAGCGAGCTATGCTTGGAGTCTCTCTTAGGGATAAGATCAGAAATGATTTAATCCGCAAGAGAACTAAAGTTACCGACGTAGCCCGCCGGATCAGCAAGTTGAAGTGGCAGTGGGCTGGTCACGTATGTCGTAGAACCGATGGCCGTTGAAGCAGACGAGTTCTAGAGTGGAGACCGCGTCTTCGCAAGCGTAGCGTAGGACGCCTCCGGCCGATGGACCGACGATTGCGGAAGGTCGCTGGTGGGAGCTGGATGAGAAAAGCGGAGGACCGGGATATCTGGCGCAAAATGGGGGAGACCTATGTCCAGCAGTGGACTGCGACAGGTTGAAGAGAAGAAGAGAAGAAGAAGTAACTAATTATGGAGCCCATTTAACCGAAACTAAGCTTACCTTGTAATATGGGTTCTAAAATGGAAATATGCTTATATACTTTTTTGAAAATACATACATAATACATATAGAAACTCCAGACCATTTAAACAGACATGTTCATTTACACAAATGTTGTGTTCTGAGGATTGGTCGTCAAACATGCATTACTAAAGATGTAAAGGACATCATATTATTTTATACACGAGTTTAAATTTGGATTCAATGGTTTTTATATATCTACAGTATTTATTGCAGTAACTAACATTAGAGCTATAATATAACATTGTAAAAGCAATAAATGAACAAGAAAAATAAAGACGCTAAGTGCCTTTTTTTCTTGCTGCCCACGTTGCATCACTAATTTTACCCGAAGTGTCGATTAATCCCACATCCTAAGGTCATACCTACTCGTATATATTTCTGAAAACAATAACTAAAAGGTACTAATAACTTCTTGTATTTTCACATAAATCCAGAACCTCCCCTTGCGATATTCTATTCGTGGTCATTTGAAAGTTCATTTATAAATTGAATCGAAAACTTTGTATGCTTAATATGTTGACGCTTTATATCACGGGGCACCACAGTCGTTTCTTCCTTGTATCTGCATTCATCAATGGAAGTAAGAAGACAAGCAAAGCGGTTCGCATCGTCAATTTCATCGTCATTTCTAACTCCTGTTTCTACGGGAATTCATTTGTAGGTATTTACTTTTGTGCTCTTGTGCAACTACCAAACACCACCACAGAATTCCCATCTACATCCACACCATGATCAGTTGTCTTTAGCAGTACAATTCAGTAGAAATACTCTGCCACGGATGACTAAACTGTGGAAACAATTATCATTAGATACTTGTCTGACCTGGTTAAGGTGGCGGGTAGCAGATGGATGTCAACTGCTAGAGATCGGCCCGCGTGGAATACATTAGGGGAGGCTTTCGTTCAGCAGTGAACATAATTAGGCTGTAATGATGATGATGATGATACTGACGTGTCTAAAACAAAAAAAGACCTGACGTTTTTAAGAGAAGTATGTTTTATGTATTCACTGTGGTATTGTAGAGAACTTATACAAAAGACTAAATAAAGGAGTCTAGAGAATTCTCTAGGAGATTCAATGAATGTCAAAAGTGTAATTAATGAAAATTTTTATAATTATAATAATTAACTCACTATTATTATCAAAACAACATAAATTGTAGGCATATTAGGAAGTACCTGTAACAAGATCTTTCAGATCAACCGAGACAAACGGCGCCCGTGGTCTTCCAAAGTAGAAAGAGACTCGAGATTATATGTTTCGGTTACACTTCCGATGGCTGATAGTTAACATACATGACGCTGTGGGTTGAAGTCCAGAACACTCTACTGTTAAAAACATTGGAAGGGGCTTACGCCTAATCATTACGCTGTGGGTTGAGGTCCGGAACCCTCTACTGCTAAAACATTGTAAGGGGCCTACGCCCAGGCATGACGCTGTGGGTTGAGGTCCGGAACCCTTCACTGGTTAAAACATTGGAATGGGCCTACGCCCAGCATAAAGCTGTGGGTTGAGGTCCGGAACTCTCTACTGCTAAAACATTGGAAGGGGCCTACGCCCAGGCATAACGCTGTGGGTTGAGGTACGGAACCCTCTACTGCTAAAACAATGGAAGGGGCCTACGCCCAGGCATAACGCTGGTGGTTGAGGTCCGGAACCCTCTACTGCTAAAACATTGGAAGGGGCCTACGCCCAGGCATAACGCTGTAGGTTGAGGTCCGGAACCCTCTACTGCTAAAACATTGGAAGGGGCCTACGCCCAGGCATAACGCTGTAGGTTGAGGTCCGGAACCCTCTACTGCTAAAAACATTGGAAGGGGCCTACGCCCAAGCATAACGCTGTGGGTTGAGGTCCGAAAACCCTATTGCCAAAACATTAGAAGGGGCCTACGCCTATTACTGGTAGTCATGACTGTTATATATTACAGCAGCGAACTGAGGTTTTTTTGAGAATTACCTTATTTCAACCAAAAATGATCTATGCTTGACTGTCAGTAGATAAGATGTCTTAAGTAATCCCATTACTTAATTTCCAATTAGAAAATTAGTATACCTAAATGTCTTTCGATCACCATCCTGAGTTTGAAAGAATCTATTGCATTAATTTATAAATAATACAATTCAGGGAAATAAACTTGGTATGCATACAAAATTTGAATGTCTTGTCTTGTCTTCGTAGGCGTGCACATATTTCCTCACTATGTTTTCCTTCACCATGAGAGCGTCGGCTAAACGTACACATAGTTTCAAGATTTCGAAAAGACATTGATACTAAGCGGGATTTGAACATACGCTTTCAAAATCAAAAGGCAAGAAGCCACCGACGCTCTTGAATATATATTTAGATAAAACATCAAAAATAAAATTTAAAAACTAAAGACAAATAAGGTAAACGGGGTATGTTAAAAATCTCATGCCAAAACAACAAATTAATGTAAAAATAGTTTTCAAACATAAAAAATATTATTTTATGTTCCCACAGAGAGTTTAAGTCCTACCATTACTTACTCGCGCCTATCGTGATTTGGCTACAGCATCATTTAGGTAACACAAAGCTATTATGAAATAATTAATTTAGTTTCTAAATTACAAGTACTCCAAAATGTGCAGATAATTTTATCGTCCCTAAGTGGCGGTGCGTGATGAAAACAATTATGTCTACTGCTCCGCCCTACGATAGTATCTCGCCAATTGGATAGTCTCATAACTTTCGGTTATTGCTTTTAAAGCATTTCGATTATAAATGTCCGTGAAATAAAGCATACCTACGGTGGGCTATGTGATTAAGTTAATAAACTACTAAGTTGAAGTGGCAATTCATTATGATGTTTTTGACTTGTCATTGGATATGTGAATAAAAAGTGGAGTAGTTTCGTTTAGGGTTTTTAACGGCTAAAGTTTTGTGCCATTTTAGAATTAAAAAGTAAGCGCTTATCATAAGTTTGATGACTTGTGTTCATAATAAAATGGACATTTAAAATGGATGCATCAAGAAACTTAAAAATGTCTTGTGTTCAACAGCGTATTTGTCGCAATAACTATAAAATGAAAAGCCTTCTTTTTAGGAAGTAATTAATGACCAACTTCTAATTTAGGGCATATTTATTTATTAATACTAAGTATTTATTAAATCATCAAGTTCCACAAATATACTTTAGTGTTTTGATAAATTAAATATGTACATTTTTACGCATTTTTTCCAATATAGTGTATTAGCACTACCACATACATACAAAAATAGAACGATTTTGCTTGAATTTCTATCGGACACGAGAAGTATTTCTGAAAATCCTAATAACTTCCATCAAACGTGATTTTGTTTTTACCAATGAAAATATTTTGTTTCCATTTCGGGAAATATTGAAGCAACTTGAATGTTGGCAGACTGCCAATATTATTATTGTCCTTTCCTTAAATGAAATTAATTTTGCCTCAGTAGATATTCGCCTGCAGATACAACCAAAGGGATATCAATTACATTATAAACAAATACGTCATTAACTTAGGTTTTCCATGTTCTTTTAGCACGGCAAAGAAATGATGAAATGTCACTATATCAAATTCAAACGATAATAATAATTATAAGTTCGGACACCACCTAAGGTCTTTCTGGAATTTCTTTTAAATTAAGATAACTTCCCAATAGGTAAGACGATGTGTCTTCTTATCTTATATAATTAAAATTCTTTAAAGATTCTGACAAGCAGTCTTGTTTTACAATATTTATTGTTTTTAGGGTTCCGTAGCCAAATGGCAAAAACGGAACCCTTATAGATTCGTCATGTCTGTCTGTCTATCTGTCCGTCGTATGTCACACCTTTTTTCTCCGAAAATATAAACCCTACACTATTCAAACTTTGTAAGTATATGTATTCTGTAAGCCGCTATTAGGTTTTGACAAGAAACTTTAAAAATAATTTATATATTTTGGGGTTCCCCATACATTGAACTGAAACTAAAAAAATTTTTTCATCGTATCCCCCCGTGTCGGTATCAGTGTGTAGAGCTTAAAAAATGATAAAGAGGTTTCTAATAACATTTTTTTATAAATTGAAAAGTTTGCGCGATTGACACCTCCAAATTTGAAAAAATTGTGTACCCCCCCTCTAATTTCTAAACTCTGGGGTTGAAAAAATCAAGAAAATATATGATGTACATTAACATTAAATCTAACAACGAAATTTAGTTTCAACGATTTCTGGTGTGTATTTTTTTATACGTCATAAACGGTGAACCACTATTTTTCATATTAAAGCTGAAGTAGGTGCCTAAGTTACTTAAAATTACTTTATTTTATGTTACTTGCTGCTGCGGAACCCTCCACGAGCGAGTCTGACTCGCGCTTGGCCAATTTTTTATACCTTTAAAAAAGTTTATATTGGGAATCCGCTTATCACTAACATCTTAGTTATAAAATGTATTACTGCAACACGGAAACGACTTCACATATCTTCCAAACAGAAAGAGTGATGTAAGACTCATCAATAATGTTAATATATAATATTTATAAAAAACTAGATCGCTTTATTTATGAAGTACCCAGCCATCTTTTACTAGATAAAGATAGGTAAAAATATCAGCTTCCAGAATTAAATTCTGGCAAAGGAAAACTAATTTTTGAAACCTTCGTACCCACTAGTACCTATAATTGAGTTTTCGCATTCTACCGATCTGACCTAAGAAACAACATTTACATAAATACAACCAGCGACCGAGCGGAAAACTTGTTAATACTTTTAATTCAGTTTCAGTTGACCGTTATTAATTTTGATGTTCATAAATGTGTTTTAGAGATGTACGTTAGAATTTTCCACCACCAGAAGAATGAAAGATACTTCATTATACAAACGTATGTATACATAAAGTAGCATGTCCAGATTGAATGACTTTCTGCGTGAATTTTACTTTGTTATTAAATATTTAGTAGTATAGTTTGTTGTTTGAGCTTATCTCAGAAATTATAAGATGTTATGTTAAATTTTTTCTTCTCCTCGATCTGTTTTAGTCCACTGCTGGACATAGGTCTTCCCTTTTTTGCTCCAGATATCGTGGTAATCCGTTTTTCTCATCCGGGGCCAACCAGCGATTTTTCGCAATTCGTCATTTCATCAAACCGGAGGGTGACGTAGACACCACTCATCTGCTCCAACGGCCAAATATTGTGTTCCTTTCGATTTGGGTCATTTAGTTCTTTCACGAATGGCATAATTTTAATTTTATTCCTCAGAGAAACCTTGATGTAGATATTATTTAACTGTATCAATGTTCCATGACCTTTAAAATCAAAAAAAGTCGAATGCACCTGCTGCTCTACGAATGAAATGCAAACTAACCGTTACACCGTAACCATTCAGGGCAAACAAAACGTGGAGCAGAAAAACGTTACTTCTTTAAAGGCAGCCATAAAATGCCAAATGGGTTTTGCTAGTTTTATGATGCTGAAGCCAACTCGCTTTAAAGAAGTTATTATCGTTCACTGAGGATCTAGTTCTACATTGCAATGCCTTTTAAAATACAAATTGTTAGACTTTATTGTTATGTCGGAAATGTTGTAGTCTCATACATAATTTGTAAGTGTGTAGTAAGTACTGTATAAATAAATGCAATACAAGATAGCATACATAACAAAATTATAAACATAACCTTATGTTAAAATTTATTATTAAATGTAATACGCCTCTTATCTTATGTAAGGATAAAATAAAGGGAAAATAAATAGACTGAAATATTTATTTATTTATTTGTTTCATGAATGAGAAAATATAGTCTATATTATTTTACCTTTTGAAATAAATGGAATCCTTATTTTTTAATATTAAATCGAATCATGAAATATCAACCTTTTGAACGCCAATGACGGATTCTTGGCGTTCAAAGGATTAAAAACCGTCGAGTAGCTGACCCTTCATGTGTTTAAAGAGCTGACTTATTTCTAAATACTTATATCGTTATAAATCTTGATAATCAAATCAGGGATGTTGACTGGTAGATAGGTAACTGAGTTACTTTTTACGATCTGTTTAAACGACTTATTTCCACACATCTCCTAAATATAGTTTTTTCGGATCAGAGTTCAGTAAAGGAGGCACAAATAAGTATATGTTAGGTGTATAATGCCTTCCAAGACAATGTCGTCACACTCGTCACGTGAATTATTAAATGTATATTTTTCATAAAGAGAAGGGAATCACTACTCAACTATTCCTAAATTCCTTTAGATTTCGTA
>PQWD01003495.1:0-15337 GCA_019425675.1 Leucinodes orbonalis
GCGATCGCATTGTATCTACATTTTTGAATGGGTTGAAAATGACGTGCATAAAATTGAGAGCAATTTGAGAGAAGATAAATAAATGCACAATAATTTGCACTTTTTGAATATTGTAAAACTTGACTTAACTAATATAAGCAGTAGTCAATGCTGAACCCCTAGTTTTTGTGCAGTAGTTCTAGTTAAAAAGTACTGGTCTTTTATTATGCCAAAATTGTGTTATAGTGGTTGTAGACGAACATCTTTTGGCACCGACTTAGTCATTCAAAATATTTAAATATAAAAACGTGCGTGGGCTCAATGTTTTTATTTTTACATTTCATTGTGTGGGCGGAAATCTGTTTTGCAGACCCAGATTGATGATTGCGAGATCATGATCTGATGATAATTTAGAAAGCTTCGATTGATTCATCGTCATTGGTCATAGATAATCTACTCTATATATAAATATATATTATAAAACATATACACAATAACATATACACGGTGTTAAATAAGTGAGCAATAATACTTAAGGGGAGGCATGCTTATTTTACGTATTAATCAACAGCAATAGGACCAGGAGTACAGCTACTACTCCGAACTTCCATTCATTGAAATTGAATTTGAAACCATAGGAATAAGTGGCAACCCTGATTAGTCGGCTCATTTAAGTCAATGACCGCCCGCGAGAATAAGTACTTAGCGTACACGTACCTATGAGCGAGTATGTGACGTGAAGAGTTGGGAATGAACAGCGAAAAAATGAAAATACTTATTTTTATAAACTAATACAAATTTAATTATTTCCTATCTAAAAACATATCATCAACACTTTTATTTACAGAAACTCGCGCACTATAAGAAAGGCTCGAAGTGTCCACCTTCTTTTTCAATACACAAAGCAGTACGTCGCAACATTGATGCACGGCAATTCTGCAACATCTGGGGAGTTACCGTAGAAAATGCGATGTTTATTCTTCTTAGCATTTCTTCTCGGGTACTGCATTCCACAGCGTAGACTTGGTTCTTTAGGTAACTCCATAAGAAAAAATCTAACGGAGTCAGGTCCGGAGAGCGCGCTGGCCAAGGAACTGGGCCACCTCTGCCAACCCATTTGTCGGGGTACATCACGTTCAAGTATTCGCGGACGCGACGATCATAGTGAGCAGGTGCTCCATCATGCTGGAATACTAAGTTGACATATTCCGACACTGGTAGCTCTCTTAAACCTTCTTCTATTTCATTTTTCAACATATTCAAATAACCTTCCCCATTTAGACCTTGAGGGAGATAGATTGGTCCAAGTATGCGGTCTCCGACGATACCAGTCCACACGTTAATTCTCCAACGATGTTGGAAATTGCTCTCGCGCGAAACATGAGGATTCTCATGGGCCCAAACATGCTCATTGTGTAAGTTGAGCACTCCATTTCTTGTAAATGAAGCTTCGTCAGTCCACACCATTCTTTTGGCGAAGTGAGGGTCTTCAAAAATGCGTCTTCTGTACCATGTACAAAAATCGATTCGCAGCTGAAAGTCTGCAGGCGTAAGTTCCTGAGTCCGCCGAAAATGATAAGCATGCTGGCCGTCGTACCCCACATAACAAGTGCGAATGAGGAGACTCATTACCTAAAATTCTCGCTGACATTACCGAAAGTCGGCAGTTGGGTTCGGCAGGACATGTTTTTCAAAACGCTAATTATTTTTTTTTAAATTACAAAAGAGATTCCTGATCGGGAAACCATCGTTTTAGTTTCTCACAAAATGAAATGTTTAGTACGCAGCAAATAATTCAAGTACTAAATATTAAAATGTTGCGTTAAGTAATTATTTTAAAATTATGTCAGTTAAGCAGCCGACTATCTACCTCTACGTGGTGGTAAATGGCAACTATCGCATAAGATACGAAAATGTTTGCATAACCTATAGTTGCTGACTTGTGACGTAAAGTTAAAAGTAATCAAGTCATGTTTTGCCCGTCACCTGTTGCCCTGGAATACCAAAAGCATAATTAAACATTATTATTATTTAACTCTGATAGGTAGTGCAAGGTCAAAAGTTTGAGAAATACATAACATTATTATGTAATTTTATTTGAATTTAAAAGTAACATAATTACTTCAGCATAAATGAAAACCTTTCATTTTAGAACCTCAGTTATCAATTGACGAATTAAATGTTTATTTTATTGTAAGGAACCTCCATCCTTTTTAAAATTGCCGGTAAAGCAAGCCGCTGTGCGCTATGTAAAGGGCTCGCTTTACCGCCAATTGTGCCGCCGCTTGCGCCGGCATCCTTTGTATGAATCGGCGCGTTCTTTGTTCTCCCTTTGACCTTTAGCCGCTAGCGATTATTTTCAGTGCCGCAAGACATTTTGGTTGTAAATACCTAGTTCTTTTCGGCAACATTTTTATGCAAAACATTTTAATTGAAGTCAGTTGCTCTGTATCTTCTATGAACGTTAGTCGTATCTAAAAAAAACAAAATAATTAAAATGTCACGGCTGCTGAATGCAAGAGGAAATTCACGGCATGTGTATTCCAATAGCGAATTCTATGATATGATCCTGTGTGTTGGAGCTGCTCGCAACAATAGCATTCACCAGGCACGTGAAATTTACCGCCAGAAGTTCATAGAAGGAAGGCCGCCAGCTGAACAACGCCGTTTGCCTCCTTTTAGCGTTTTCAGAAACGTGTGCCTGCGACTACATAGGACCGGATCCTTCCATGATGAACAGAAAGAGGGAAGATCAATCACTCGTGATGTGATCTTAGAGGAGCGGATTCTACGTCACTTCGAGGATAACCCGGAAACCAGTACGCGACGTGCCGCCGTGGTGTTTGGCGTGAATCATGTGATGGTATTCAACATATTGCGCGACGACGGCCAGCATGCTTATCATTTTCGGCGGACTCAGGAACTTACGCCTGCAGACTTTCAGCTGCGAATCGATTTTTGTACATGGTACAGAAGACGCATTTTTGAAGACCCTCACTTCGCCAAAAGAATGGTGTGGACTGACGAAGCTTCATTTACAAGAAATGGAGTGCTCAACTTACACAATGAGCATGTTTGGGCCCATGAGAATCCTCATGTTTCGCGCGAGAGCAATTTCCAACATCGTTGGAGAATTAACGTGTGGACTGGTATCGTCGGAGACCGCATACTTGGACCAATCTATCTCCCTCAAGGTCTAAATGGGGAAGGTTATTTGAATATGTTGAAAAATGAAATAGAAGAAGGTTTAAGAGAGCTACCAGTGTCGGAATATGTCAACTTAGTATTCCAGCATGATGGAGCACCTGCTCACTATGATCGTCGCGTCCGCGAATACTTGAACGTGATGTACCCGACAAATGGGTTGGCAGAGGTGGCCCAGTTCCTTGGCCAGCGCGCTCTCCGGACCTGACTCCGTTAGATTTTTCTTATGGAGTTACCTAAAGAACCAAGTCTACGCTGTGGAATGCAGTACCCGAGAAGAAATGCTAAGAAGAATAAACATCGCATTTTCTACGGTAACTCCCCAGATGTTGCAGAATTGCCGTGCATCAATGTTACGACGTACTGCTTTGTGTATTGAAAAGAAGGTGGACACTTCGAGCCTTTCTTATAGTGCGCGAGTTTCTGTAAATAAAAGTGTTGATGATATGTTTTTAGATAGGAAATAATTAAATTTGTATTAGTTTATAAAATAAGTATTTTCATTTTTTCGCTGTTCATTCCCAACTCTTCACGTCACATACTCGCTCATAGGTACGTGTACGCTAAGTACTTATTCTCGCGGGCGGTCATTGACTTAAATGAGCCGACTAATCAGGGTTGCCACTTATTCCTATGGTTTCAAATTCAATTTCAATGAATGGAAGTTCGGAGTAGTAGCTGTACTCCTGGTCCTATTGCTGTTGATTAATACGTAAAATAAGCATGCCTCCCCTTAAGTATTATTGCTCACTTATTTAACACCGTGTATATATATATTTAGATTTAGAAACAAAACAACAATTAGATGTTTAAGAAACACAACATTCTTTTCCTTCCACTAGTCCGTACTAACTATAGGCAAAATGAATATCTGTGGCGCGTTGGTGATAAATTCAACAATTAAATGCTATTTTTGACTTTGATCTCTTCAATACTAGTGTGACTTCGGCGAGGAGTGCTATGAGCAGGAATTTTTTTGAAAGTACCAAATTTGAGTAATTTCTTGTTTGGCTCATTTGTTGTATTTTAATTGTTTAGTCTTATTAAGCATTCGGGTGTTCTTTTCTATACAATGTTTATTAGTGAGGACCTATAATTGGCTTCCTGTTGTTATTTGTGTATATTTTTGTGTTTCATTGCTGTTGGTCCTCCTATGAAATAAATAAATAAATAAAAGTTATGTAGGTAGGTAGTACCTACTATATAGGTACCGATGGCATTTTTCATAAGAGGTTAGGAACTAGGTACATATTTAAATAGATAAATAACTGATATTTCGCGAACATAAAAGAAATGGATCTGATTTCCACGCTTCATCATTATCATCCTAATATGTCTCACAACGGGCTGTAACCCACCACCACAGAATTGTTAATAAATATATTTATATATATAGTTATCTATGGTGGCTACAGTCACGGTACAATTACCGTGCTATTAGATACATAGTTGACTAAAAGAAACATGATAAAAGAATAAACATAACACAATCGGAAAGGCTGAAGATGATGGTTGTGGTAAAAGCAAAACATATTCGACGTTCCATGTGTATTTTAGATTTACATTATTTAAGTTAATTACGTAGTTTCTGTGTCTGGAACCACCGATTAAAAAAAATATATTATTTGTATTGGTCTGTGTTTTCTATGTATAAACATTTAATAATGTAATGTAGGTATGTATTCACAAAAAAAACGTTAATACCCATATTACTGGCTAAATGCTTAGTTTGGAACTAGATGGCGCTGTATGAATGTTAGTGTATATTTATTTTTTACAGTCAAATTGAAAATACGAAAAACAATCAAAGTAGAAGTAGAGAGTTCTGGTGCTATCTGCATTTTGCCACAAATAAACACTAGCCCAGTGTAAATAGTACTATGGTATATATTAAATTATCTGTGATAGTACTCAGCCTGCAATGCTTGCTATCGGGTGGTGCAAATAGTGCTATGCTTTGTTAGCCATGTATGAATTATCCTTAAAGAACGGTAGATGGCACTGATGTTGAGGACAATAAAGCTAAAGTATGTTTGTTTGAACGCGCTGCAATTGGTCCGATTTGGAAAACCTTTCAGTGTTAGATACTTATAGTATTAATCAATAATAGTTAGTAATATTGACTCTAAGGTTAGATAGCTTAATTATCGAGGAAAGCTTAGTAGTATATTATTATCACGCTAAGAATAATAGTAGCGGAGTCAAGGAAGAATGTTCCAAAATCAGGGATTGTTCCCCTTCTGAGAGCTTTTGCTGTGTGTGTGGTCTAAAATAATGCATTATTTGCGAATATGTTTTCATAATCACTAAGGTATCCAAATAAATACGTTATTTATAACAAGTCTTTAATTTGAAACAAAATTGCCCTTTTTATATCATTCGATGTGAATGAATATCTGAGGAAGTATCGTAGTTTTAACTCACTTATATTAGTAGTGGGTTAAAGTTAGCGTTAGCCCAAAGTAATTATTTCACGCGGAGTCGCGCGCAAATCTAGCATTATACATTCTGAAATAACTACTAGGAGATCATAGCTTATGATGAATAATGATAGCTCTTAAATTAATAGAAACCACAAAAATGGGGACGGCTGGTGGATCACTGGAGTTTTAATCGGTTTCGATCGGTATCGCCAAACTTTTTTTGGCCGTTCCGAACTTTGCACAAGACGATGCGCATTTTTAACCGACTTCAAAAAAGGAGGTTCTCAGTTTGACCTGTTAGTATGTATGTTTGTTTGTATGTATGTTTGTTCGCGATTATCTCGTGTTTCGCTGAAGCAATTTCGATGCGGTTTTCGGTAAAGTATTTGTTACACTCAGGAGAAGGTTTTAGTGTTTAAATTTTATTATTATTAATTAATATAGTAACTCTGTGCTAACGCTAACTTTGACCCGCCAATCCGTTCATATAGGTGTGTTAAAATTGCGAAATCTCCTAAGATATTAATTTAATTCGATTGATGTAAAAAGTATTTTTGTTTACCATGAAATACTTGTAATGAATACCGTATTTATTTGGATAAGAATTAATATGATGTTTATGAAAACACCTTCGCAAACAATGCATTATATTAGAACAAAATTTGGTTAGCAATACAATTTGTAATACAAAGGTTATAGTGTGCTATCTTTGAAAGATAGACACATGCTGTCCCAGACTTTTTTTTAGAACTTTTAAATTGGAACAATACTGTCATACATGACTTTTGCGATACTTTACCTGTTTACGCAGCGCACGCAGCCGAAGCTCTCAGTAGGAAAAGAACCCCCGGTTTTATAAACATTCATCCTTATTGTCTTACTGCACTCAGTGTAAATATATAGCTATAGCCATTACATCTTTACCATGAGGGTACACGCGCCTTTATATTTTATATTTATAAGTAATAAGTTTATTAGGTGGTAGACTCGATACTGAGTCGTTAAGTTAGGTACGCCGCAGTGCCAGATATCGTCCCGTGAAACAGAAGTATTACGCACTTTTGTATTTCGGGATGAGGGCACTGTAGCTATTAAAATTACCGGGTTTAAGAGACCTAACATCTGTTGTCTCTGGTGTCAGGCGCAGTGCAGCACTGACAGAGAATAATAACTATTTATCAGTTGTTGGTTCCTTAAATGCCGCTCTGCCATGGTCAGGCGTCTCACTAACCATCAGGAGAGCGTCTAGAACGTTTTAAAAATATATGAATAATTGTTTCGAAGAGCCTAATAGCATGAGTGTTTTTTGAAGCACGAGCAGCACGCTGACGATAGTTTCGTTCTCCCTTGCGCGACTATTCCTTAATGCACCCTTCATTTTTTACCTAGGTCTGTAGGCAAACCAATAGTACTAATATGTCAAAGCCATGATTGCAAAACTTATCAACGAAAAATAAATTTACCGAGCAACAAAGATTATGCCTAAAAACTATCACTAATTCATTTAAAAACTAAGGTAACGAATCATAACTAAAAGTTAATTACAAACCTATCACTAAAAGTATGAAATAAAAAAAATAAAAAAAACAAAAAAAATAAAACAAAAATTATTGATCCAAAACAAATAAAAGCTATATTATTATTTTTTAATTAAAAAGTAACCGCCTTAAAAAATGAACTGAAAAGAATAAAATAATTTCTATTATATACGTCACCTCTATTTTAATTTTGAATAAGAAAAACCATGTATTAACGGTAGTGATATAAATAAATAATCATTAACTTGTTAATATGAACGTAATACTTATACCATTTGAAGTCGGTGCCAAACCAATTTTCAAGAGTACAACGAACGCTGTTTCATTTATTTCTTTAGATGCCCGACCTTTATACACAGAATATCATTGATAAATATTAAGTGTGGATCACTTCATAAGGGAACTGTTCTTATGGTTTTGCCGCTTATCAGCAAATTGACATTGCTCCATATCTGATTCCACGACAATGGTAATCTAATCTGTTCATACCTACAGAATACTTATTCTGAAGATTAATAATCGTCGATACCCATTACTCACACACTCATACAGTCTAGTGCAGTGTGAAACGGTGGTCGCGCGGGAAAATGTTTTTTACATGTGTTTAAATTGAATTTATGAAAATGGGTGAAGTGGTTGAGAAATCTAACAGACCTTTTTGGAGGCAAGTAAGTATGACAGTGATTTTGTTATGTCATAGGCAAACCGTAGGCTATTCACCTGATCGTAAGCAGCGGTGTAGCGAGGTCTGCATAGGCGCGGGCGAAATGCCTTAGCGAGGCCTTTGTTTCAACTTAAAGTGCCGTTCATTTTAATTTAACGGATATTAGACATATTAGTTGACACCAACAGATAACTTAGAAACTTTTTTGTCAGTGTTCAGCAATGAATCATTCAACCCAAGTGAGTTCAAGTAAGACTCCTTCGGGCGCAAGGCCTAAGGCGGTAGTCCGCGTTTCCTATGCCTTGTTGCGCCATTGAATGCACCCAAGCAAACGCAGACGTCCCCGGGACGTACCCGGCGATCCAGACGATCCAATCACTGTCGCCATCGCGCAAGGGCGGATCCAGGTTAGGCGCCAGGGGGGGGGTCACATAGTAGTAGTCTATTTAAGAACTTATTTTGTTAATGTACGTTAGTACAGTACTTAAAAACAGCTCAGGGGGGTCATGACCCCCCATGACCCTCCCCCTGGATCCGCCGTTGCCATCGCGGCGGTCAAAGCACGAGAAGCATCTCAAAACACATGCAAGACTTCAAGACCGAGATTCTAACCCCACCGGCGGGGGCCTTCATCGCGAGTCCCTGTAGGTTCGACCAGTTCGCGTTATCGGTAAGTACCCGGTCGCTTTTCTCCCCATATTTACAGTAGGTTACCTAGCGCCCCCCCTAACGCCCTAAGCCGAGGTTCGCGTCCCACTCAGGGACACCCTTAGCCATTGTCAACGATATAAGTATGTTCCAAACCCTGAATTGAAGAGAGAAAAGGAAATAATGGTCCATGGGGAAAATTGCTCCTTGCATTTGCATTTGTTTTCTGTAAGGCGGCTCATCGACCCGAAGTGAGTCTTGGCCTCCGAAACAAGAGATTGCCATCTTTGTCAATCGTGCGCCACTTTCCTCCAATCTTCTACCTGGAGTTCTTGCAGATCGGAATCGACGAAGTTCTTCCAGCGGTACCTGGGTCAGCCCAATGGGCTCAGCCCAACCGGTTGGCCAAGGTATATCTCGTTTCTCTAAGAAGATATATTAAGCTGTTGGTTTCGGATACTATCGCAAGCGTCGATGGTGGTGGTGGTGATGACTTTTCCGATCAGGAGGCTGCACATCCAAATCCCGCCACGCACCTACCAATGTTTTTTTAAATTGTACGTACATTTATGCGACGCTCTTAAGGGTTGCGCGTAAAGTTGGCCAACCTGAACTAGGCTTGCGTGGACGATTAAGGACTATAAACGCGCGTGTATGTAGGCTCGTGCCACTCGGTGGGGACGTGTATGAGTAGATGATGATGACAATCTAAGAGGAAGTTGGTAACAATTAAACAATCTACCACGCGGGCGTAATCCGCAATGGGCCGGAGTAGCGGGCCTGTTGCCATCTGTGGAATAGGAGACTAGTTGGTAGATTAATTTCTACTATAATAATTAAAGGTCTTTTTTTCCCAATGAATTGTAATCATTAAAGAAGGAAGTGATTTTTTTCGTATGTACTTGACGCTGTTACTTCCAGATCGCATTCACAGCCTCACCGGGTAAGAGGCAAACGCACATGGCTTTCCACCTAAAAAGTCGTGTACCACCCTCTCTTCTACACAAAGAAAGTTCTAGAACCAGTGTTAGAATTCTAGATGTCACAAATTGACAGCAAGCAAATCCAAAGTTTGCGATAACAATAGCCTCATAAATAAACTTAAAATGCCAGCATTGGTACTATTTCATGTACAAGACAATAATGACTGCATTTTAGTGCAAACTGTAATGATAATAAGTCTTATACTTAATAATACGTGTTATGACTTCAGTGCAAGTGTAGTTTAGGTACATCGTAATTTATGTAGTTTTCAGTGTTCGATGCATTTAAAGTCTTTACTCGTTGTTTGAACCCACAGATTCATTGTATATTCTTAAATCGTGTTTGAACCCATAGAAGATAATCATCGTCATCGTCAGCCTATAAAAGCCCGCTGCAGGGCATAGGCTTTCTCACACAGCATAGTAATGGGATATTAGGCCGACACCAACCACGCGGGCCCAATGCGGATTGTAGCCGAGAGGCAAGACCGTGCTTTCTAAAGCACAAAGCCATCCTCTTTTTCAGACATTGGATGTTGGATTTTCATTATTGTGTCAACGTGAAATAGAATTTAATAGAAAGTTTATATTAGATGCAAAAACAGATTAAACTATGTTTTCATAGACGCTCCAATTTATAAAACGCAATAGTTTATTGTACTCTTAGATGCATTAGCATAGCGAATTAGCCGCAATGCAGTCACGTATTTAATTTAGAACATATCGGAGAATTGAAAATTCGGTTTTAAACGGTCGTAAACTGTATTCTTTGTTGAGTCTCGCCGCATTTGTTTAAAATGATTCTTTCGTACAGTCTCCAAATATAAACGTGCTCAAGTTACTAGAGCTTTTTCAAGTTTGATCGATTTTTATTTCGTTTAGATCGACCTTTATTCCCTCCTTCATCGGCGGAGCTATCGTCGTGGCTCTGTAGGTTCACACCATATCGCATAACTGGCATACATAATGTGCCGGGTCGCTTTTCTACCCTAACGTATACTAGGTTACCAGCCCTCCCCGCAACACCCTAAGGCTAAGTACTCGCTCGAGGAAGCTCTAAGACTTGCTGGTATCGTCGACCTTTCGCAAGTCGTCGGTTCATCGGGCCGGAGGGCGTCATACGCTTGCCTTGCAAAGATGTGGTCTCCACTCCAGAACTCTTTTGCTCGCTGCCACTTCAGTTGCTGATCCCGCGAGCTATGTCGGTAACTTTAGTTCTCTTACGGATAACATCGTTTCTAATTTTAGCCATATGAGAGATCCCGAGTATAGCTCGCTCCTGTGCCCGTTAAGTGACTTGTAAACCAATCCCGCAGTCAGTGTCCATGTTCCAGATATGTTTGTTAGTATGGGAAGTACGCATTGCTCAAACACTTTTTGGCTAACCTGATCTGACCGTTATTTACCAGGTGGTAGACTCGGTACTGAGTCGTCTAGGTAGGTACCACTTCTGTGCCAGGTCCCGTGAAATAGAAGTGTTTGCACTTGTGTTTTGGGATGAGGGCACTGTAGCTAGTGAAATTAATGGGTATAAGAGACCTGACATCTGTTGTCTCGAGTGACTTCACGCGCAACTTTTGAATCTCTTCGTAGGCGTGAGCAGGTTTCCCCTCGATGTTTTCCTTCACCATAAGAGCGTCGGATACATATAGTTTTGATAGTCGAAAATACATTGATAATAAGCGGGATTCGAACCCGTGACCTCCCAATCGGAAGGCAACAGTTCTCACCATTAACTCTTCGATACTGTATAAATTCATATAGGTATATTTATTTTCGTATCTGTAATTGTTCCCCACGAGAGCCAGTTGTGGTCAACGTGAGATATCTCATGTCCACTGGTCCTTGACCTGAGATACAAGTGTTTATACTCGTTACTGATATGATTGTTTACACTGCACTGATTGCGTACCTGAAGGTAATATATATATATATATATATATAGACTGCAGATATTGATATTGAAACCTCAAACTCAAAGTCCCTATAGTCATCATCATCGTCAACAGCTCATTAAACGTCCCCACCGAGGGGCACGAGTCTACCCGTACGCGGGTGATTAGGCCTTAGTTGTCCACGCGGGTCCAGTGCGGGTTGGACGACTTCACGTACAACCTTTGACTTTCTTCGCAGGCGTGCAGAGGTTTCCTCACGATGTTTTCCTTCGCCGTAAGAGCGTTGGTTAACGTACATACTAGTATGATTTCGAATATTCGAAATCACATTGGTACGTGGCGGGATTTGAATCTCAGCCCTACCGGTAGGAGGGCAACCGTCTACACCATTGAGCCACCGACGCTCAATAGTGTTAGGACTTAATTGTACAGTTTATGTAAAAAAACTTTAAAACAAGACACTTGTGAATCGTCAAATTAAAGAAAGAGAAAATAAAAAACTAACCTCTTCGTAGAGTTGATTCTACTGAGAAGACTCCGTTAAGAAAGTCAGTTATTACCACAGATTTTCCAATACAAGAGATGGGGCAAGCCGCGTTTAAAGTGCGACAAATGTAAGCTCAACGAGCATACACTGGCTGCTAGTTTACGCTCTGTGAGACGAGTCAAGACGCATGAATATTAGAAGAAATTACCGTTTTTTCCAAAATGCCATCCTGTGCAATTGTAACATGCCATCATCGCAATGAATCAGTAAATTTACCAAGAAATATAATAACTTTTCACAGGTAAGAACCGAAAAGAAATTGCGACACTGGGACTGCTATAAACTTGGCGGCTTGTCCAGTCTAATTGTATATTCGGATGTCTGTGGTTATTACTCTTTTCAAATGCCAATGGTTTTACAAACTTTTGAGAACTAGCCCACTATGTGGAATCTTATTATATTACATTTGATAGATTTTCATACATAACATAGACTAAACAAAGTTAGCTAATCTTTTACAGGCAAATATATTAATTACACTATTTGGCAAGAGTAAGATATTCTATTATATAATCTTAAGCGTTTTCATGCAAATTATTTTTTTATTTGACTTAAACTTCGGACAGCAACTTGTTTCTGCATTTTGGATTTTACTCTATTTCGAAAGTATGTCATTTTATACAAACATAACTTTTATTTAAATAATTACATTGATATTATGGCATATTAAAAGATTTCCTAAAACCTACACTTGGGCTATATAATTAAGATAACTGTATCCATTATATTGTTGAATATAAATTATTATTTTTTTATATTAAGGTTATTATAATTTTATAGACTAATATTTAGAGATTTCAACCAATTAGTAACACCCTACCAATTAAATTGGGAATAGTTTACCTTAATCGTAAACATGAACTCAATTAAACGACTTACAATCATTTTGTTATCAGGATTATAATATCATTAGACTTATATCGCCTATTAATTGATTATATCTTCATATTTCTTCCTTTTGCGTATTTAGCGCAGAAATTTAACCTAATTTGTTTTTCAGTGATTCATTGCTCACAAATAAAATATTTACAGGCAATCACACAGTGCGATCAATTAAAGTTAGGAGCCTTTTGTATATTAAAAAGTGTACAGGGGGGTTACCGCCATATTTTAAAACAGTGTTACATTAATACTACTTCGTCTTTTCTGGTACAATAATCCTGACGTATCATTATAAAATACTGTTTTAAGAGATTGCGGTGACCCCCCTGGACAGTGAGGACTGGTGCTGCCGTGTCCGATTTGTTTTAAATTTGTACACGTGACCAAACAATTCGGGATTTAAGGTTGCAGATCAGGATAGGTAACAAAAAACGTGATTTGACGCTGATGACGTGCCATTTTAAATAAATAAATATCCACTGACATTCACACAGCGCATCTAACCCCAAGTTAAGAGTGAACCTGTATTATGGGTACTAAACATGGGATTAACATACTTATATACTTTTTTTTCTTGTAAATACATACATATTAAACATAGAAAACACCCAGACCATTGCAAACAGACATGTTCATGCACACAAATGTTTGTACTGCCCGGGGATCGAACCCGGAACCCTTGGTGTAGCAGTCGACGTCTGCAACACCAAATGGTCGGGCAATTTAGAATTTGACAGTGATGTAATTAGTAGAAGTTAGGTAGCGTAAATATATATCCCACCAAAAACATTCTGTAAAAAATCTAGCCAAGTCTCGATGGAGCTGCTTGATTATCTCTAAAAAGTAATGAAAACAAGACAAAGACGTGCCAAGTCTAAGGTTTCTTACTGCAATTAATTAATTATTATGGTTAATGTTGTGTGACTTGGCCGTTGAAGAGTACACAAGGATACAAAACTAGGTGCTTCATGACACCATTGCACAATCTGTCGCCAGAACCGCTACCCATTGACGGTACAAATTTGCCACTTGGAAAACGGTGATTCAATAGCCCATCGATTGTAGGCTTGATAAAGCCACTAACGTATAAAGAATGTTCAACGCCAAGTCACACAACATTAACCATAATAATTAATTAATTGCAGTAAGGAACCTTAGACTTGGCACGTCTTTGTCTTGATTTCATTACTTTTTAGAGATAATCAAGCAGCTCCATCGAGACTTGGAGTTTTTACAGAATGTTTTTGGTGGGATTTTACTTTTTGTAGAAACTTGAAAGGAATATTAGACGACCCATTGGGTGTAATGGTTGAAACGTCGGCTACTACACCAAGGGTTCCGGTTCGATCCCCGGGCAGTACCTACAAATATTTGTGTGCACCAACATGTCTGTTTGTATTGGTCTAGCGCGCTCGAATTGGCGGGGCACTACCGTGCCCCCGATTTTTGACATCGGATGAAGCGGCCCACCATGTTAAATATATATTGTTTAAAGCGGTATGTCAATCTCTTAAGTTTGGCTGGGCTCTTTTGTTATCTAAGCAGGGTCACCAGGTACTCCAGATCTTCGATTATCCAAGTTTTATAGTTTTCCCTTTATGTAACCATTAAACCCTGACTCTGTACCAAATTTCAGCTCTCTGAGTTAATGGGAAGTACTAGTTCTATTTTGATGATCATGAGTGAGTGTCTGTCGAAAATGCGAAACTTTGCTTTCGCTTAACGTCGGAACTAAATGACCTACAGACTTGAAATTTTGGATTTAAAGTAAGTTATTATATCTTACTAGATGACGAAAATTTCAGCGCTCTGGTATTATCCAAAGGTTCTCAAATCGGGGCCTGAAAATGCGGCGAAATGGATCCTGTAAAGGATGGTACGGCAGTGTTTGCTTCGCGCTCGACTTGGCGGGGCACTACCGTGCCCCCAGATTTTTTTTAATGAAACATCTGATTTTATTCTTGAATTAATGGGACATTTAGCGTCCCGATCGAGACCCATCCTCAGACCCTGGAAATCGACGTCCGCGCAAATCGGGACACCCGGCAACATTAATCATGAATGGGGCTAGATGGCGCTAGTTTAGCGAATTTATGTTGTGATACGTATTACATAATTTAATTTATTTAGTTTATTTTTATTTCAGATAGCTATGATCCATTTTTTTTAGTAACAATTTTTCTTACTCTACTGTTAGTACGATATACAATTTTAAGTTTTAATTAACATCACATTAACACAACTTGTTCTGCGTTTGGGTTTATCAGGGCCATGATCCAGTGCCGCCTCAGCGCACTGTCCCATCTTTCCATTAACACCCTTAGAATACTGTTGGGACTGCCAAGCATTCTGTTTTGGATTGAGAGTATTTTTTTTCTTAATAATACAAACCTATAAAAGCATATAATACACTACAAATGTAACAATCACTTAATAGCCATCTGTAATCTTTATATAGATAAATAGCCTTTACCTTTATTATTACGTTTCAATAATCTTGCTTGGCAACGTAGATAGTTCCGTTGGCTTATTGAACCATTTTCAACGCTTTTGTTGTTTATCATCAGTAAACAT
>PQWD01003496.1:0-45598 GCA_019425675.1 Leucinodes orbonalis
GGGGACAGATCAGTTATAACAAGATCAAGTATATGGTTAGACAAATTAACAACCTTATTAAGTTGAGCAGTTTATAGGTGTTCAAGAAATCTAATAGAGACTGACTAAAGCCAGGAGCACGATAATCATACGAGAGATCATCCACTAGGCCCCAGTTAACACCAGGCAAATTAAAATCACCAATCAATAAAGTGTGCATCTGATTGTTATCAATTACGTTGGAACAATTTTCAATAAAATGCTCCAGAAGGTGTCGCTTTACCGGAGGACGAAAGTAAGCCACAAAGAGCTATTCGATTAATAGTTTCCGATACAGGTAAATCAAGAACTACCCAGAGGTCCTCATATTCAGTCTCCCATTCCTTTTTACGAAATGATTTTATTGTTTTTGCAACAGCAATTAAGATACCTCCCCCATCACTAGCTGCTGAAAACATGTACTCTCCATATTCATATCTATCATCGAATAGCTTGTATCAATGTTTCAGTGAGATAATATTATAACTGTTGCACATTCCTATAAAACTTTAGGTGATGACATTTTGGTAGTAAACTTTATACATTTAACAAAATTATATATTATTAAATTATACTAATAAAATATACATTTTTATCTTAGTAAGATATACCCGAAACTCATCTTTTCTAGCCAATATTCTTCACTTCTTACCATACATATTTAAAGCCCTTTTCTTTGCTTTTGTCTGGCAGCCGCGTGTAAGGCTTTATTAGCGGTGAGAGATGTTCTGTAACATATATGGGGGTAACCTTAGCTGTATAGCCTAGATGTGTACTGTTTAATTTATTACTAGGATCACGTTTATTAACTTGATATATGATGCAACAACCTGGTCTCGCAATCTTGGAGAAGATAGTTGTACGACAATCGAACGCGGTCTGGGATTATTCTGGTTGATTTCGCAACACGTGTGCAATTCAGTATGTCCTTGTCAGACAACTCACACCCTATAATTTTCCCATGTTCTTTACAATTTGTATAACATTTCATTTTGTTTCGGGCACATTGCATTTCGACATTGTTAGATTGCTGACTGTTCCAATTGATGACCCGATGTGAGTTCTACATTCGATTTCGAGTTTTTGATTTTCTTCCATCAGGTTGTTCAGTGACTCCCTTGTCTCTTGATTCTCCCTTCTCAAATCCTCATACTGAGTACTAAGAAAGTTCATGGAATCTTCATTTCAGAGATATTCCCGTAACGGTACAATTTCATTATTTAACATTTCATTAAATTTATTAAGCATGTCGCTGAGTTGTTCCTGTAAAATGCATCTAACGTCGTCTTTCGTTAAAGAGTGCATAAGCCTGTCATCTGGTGGGGAGTTAATAGCTTGCCTTTTACTCTCTGGAATTCGGCGCATTGCGCAACGGAGTATCATCGTTTTCTTTGGCTTTGGCTTTAGTATCGAACACGAGGGCAATCCAATCTGAAGCAAATTGCGCATCCTTACTGCTGTGTGCGCAATGAAAGACAATTGTAGTGATAGGCTTTTTTACATTTTCGACAAGAGACATAATGACTCTTGTCTGCATCATTATTGCAGCATCCAATAAAGCGTTAGGCATGGCCAAAATGGGTCGACCAAACAAGGTCTTTTTGAAGCTGGCAGCACTTTTTAGTGACAACACAGTTTCTGACACCTGTCAGAAATTCTTAGACTATGGTCATTCACTCACTCAATTACAAGTCTACAATGTGGGTAGTTCTTAATAGAGACTCTTTAATATTTGCACAAAGATCACCACTTATTTCACTTAAAATTATCTTCACTTAAAGTTATAATTCACACAACTCCCTCGTAATAGAATCCCGGACTTAAGTTTTGTTATTTTCACTGATCGCGTGCACAAGCGTTAAAATTCCTACTAAAATATAATGAAAACGGATGTAAGTTATCACGATCTATCTTTACGTATCTACGGATTTACTCATTAATATTAAAATTAACAGCTACTATCTACACGATCGCTACTATCTAAGATAAAAATCACCGCATTTCATGTGATCATCAATTCTTTGCTTATATCGCAGCTTTGACAGGATTATAATTAGAAACCGTCGGTCCTTACGGATGTTTTAATGTCACTAGCCGGCCCATACTGCGCTCGCATTTCATTAACTCCAGCGTTAAAAATTGTGAGTTCTCATAAAGCGTCGTGATTTATACGGACGGGAGCTAACGAGCTGACGCGCGGGCGCACCCTGACGCCACAATAAAACGACACACGTTTCGACCACCATTTGTTTTGATTATTCCTAATAATTTTGATTATGAAATTATGACGGCTATTCGGAACGTGGACGCAGCCAGGATTACGGCTAAGGCCTGATACCGTCTTGATTAAGGGTAAGGATAAGTTAATTTAGGTTTTAAATAAATTAAGCTGAAAATAAGAGTTAATATTTTCAAGATATTCAATTGACAGTTAACTTAAAACATTTTAGATAGTTCATCCAAATGAACTACAAATGATACAGATCAAACCTAAAAACAAATGAAAGTCAAGACACTTATCATCAAAATTCTACTAAGTATATTGCTGTTTTAACAGTTAAACACAGAGAAGTTGAATTTTTGCACTATCGGTAAATGGCCTGTAGGCGGGCGTCGTCAAAAGGGCGCATAATAGGCTCTAGATGCGACCGTAGATAGCGGTGCGTCTGACCACTGCGACCACACGCCGCTAAAAGATGGGAATGTCTACTTTTCTTTAAGATATCGCCAAGACATTGAGTATTAATACATTACGCCTTTATGGTGCAGTATATTTAACCTATGTTTTATTTTCTAGCAAAAACGTCAGTGTTAATGATTGAGCCATAAGTGTTAAATAAAAAATACTTATATTTATAAGTGCTTACGTTTAACCACATTTTCAAAATGGTACAAGCATAAGTCGATAAATAATAGTGATGATGTTTACCGCAGATCACACCTCATATTTTCGGGCGGATAGAGTAGGTAATCGCTTTTTGTTATAAGTGCATGAAAAAGTACACATGTAGTTAAATAATCTCAATAAAAGCTACTCGACCAATTTTTGCATTTTTTATAAAGTATCTCAGAAAGTAAGTATGGTATCCCTAGTCGGCTCGATTGCCGACATGGTTATATCGCACGCACTGTCAACCGAATTACCATGCGTTTTGTCGGCCCTTCCTTTCGCGATTTATTAGAGGAATCGCGGCGCGGCGCCTGCGCATGCGGACATAACAACATAAATAGCATTCTTATTAAGTCTGACGGTCGACCGTTAGCACAAATTAGAAATATCATAACTAAATTAGAAACGTACAATCCATTACATCACAACCGAAAAGGTACCGGTCGCAATTACAACGTCAATATATAGTAAAATTGAGTTTGCGGTTAACACAAACCACTTTGCGGTTTCGCCAACATTCAATATGGAGTTGCCTTTTTACCATCGTTAATTTATTGCACAAATAAATCATTAATTACATTGATAACCAATCGGTTAATAAAGTCCGAATTTTAATCGAACCGAGACTCGGCGCTTGAGTGTATCGAGCAATTGGTTCATTGGTTAAAGGCGCCGACTTGGTGATTAAAAATTTCCAATTTCCGCAAGCAGAGGTAGCGGCCGACGTTTGTGGGGACGGTTGTAAATTTGGCAAGGATCGGCGCGCGCATAAACATGTCGCAGGTGCGCGCCGCGGGCGTGCTTTGTGCGCCCCGCCTATCGCCTACTACGCCGCTTGCGTAACTCTACGCACCCTTTACTAATTTATTGTAGTCTTACAACAGCAAAAACTGTGTAATTTCAATGCAAATCGATACGATACAGATGACAGAACCGCATTGGTTTGAGTTATCGAAAATTGCGCTCGCGGATTTGAAGGTTGTTGAATATCGTTTTGATAAATTGCTGTCTTATTAAACTTGAATTATAGACTTATTCAACATTTATCACGACCATTAGTAATGCAAGAATACGTTTTAAAATACTTTTTAATATTAATTTTTAATAAAGATCTGTTAATCGTTAAATTTTTTAATATTCCTATCTATAACCTAGTCAAAAATTGATCATTGCCAATAAATTTGTGTATTTAATCAATCTCCGTAAACTTTGGGGGTCACCATTTTTATTGTCTTGCACCTTTCGTAATTCGAATGCTGAATGTTTTTTTACCGTTTGCCACCTGCAGCTGAGCAAAAACGCGAAGATATCTTTTTTTTGTGACAAAGGTTATGATTGAAGATTCTGTCGCTGATTTTAAACAAAGAACGACAGATAGACGACGACCATCAATATGCTAATACGGAGTCCCGATCGAGCGATGCTCAGTTTTTTGTGACCGCTCCAAATTGGTTTATTTGTTTGGTAAGAACATATTTCTTTACGAGTGCCGTTTGTTTGCGGGGGCGCACACGGACTGCGGGGAAGGGTTTTTGTAAATTCCGTGTGTGTTTAGGGAATGTTTGTGGTATATTTTCGTAAATCTCTCGTATGCTAAACGTAGCTTTGTGTATTTAAAAAGAATGGGTCTGCCAGATGGTTATTCTCTGGTATTTCTTTTAAAACGTGGCAGATGTTATAAATCAGAAAATACTTAATAAGTTTATAAGTATTCAAGAGCCCAATTCAATTAAAAATAGATAAAAACATTCTCGAAAATAGGCGTTATAAAAAAAGGTTCGGTCCCTGGTACAATATCTGTATATAACTATTAACTATTACATTACATTATTCGGTAACTAAAATATATTACACCCTAAACACTTAAAATAAATACTTAAAACTAAAAAATATAATTAAAAGAAGTCCCTCTCGGCACGGTTCCGATAACTATTAACTAATTCATTTAGAACACAGGTGCTTATAACGAAACAAACTATAAAACATGACTATATACAATTTATTCTCTGAATATCGATAGTACAACCAACCCGCCCCTAATATGTATCACGGAGTGACACGGTTACATTGCTGATTCACGTACTCCGTGTCAACAGCCCACTTAAGATGAACAATGATGAGGCGAGGGGGGAGGGGAGGATAGTTATTATGGAACTTGCGCAACAGTCATGTGTGCGCATGAGCACACTAGTTATGCCAATTGCATGCTTAGCCAACATTTTGCTTCATGGCCGTGCGATAAAAACAAATCGACGCGCGACGGTATTGAACTACAGTAGGCCAGATATCGTCAACCTTTGGCAAACCGTGTATAATTATATGAATTATTTTGTCAATATGATTTAACCGTATAGTGTAAGCCTGAAAGATAAGCCGGAAATCACTGCAAAAGGTTATATGAACATTTGAAATGTCGCTTTTAATATAATTTAATTAAAGCCTAATATAAGCCTATAAGTATGTAGGTATCTTGATGGCAAAACTGAAATAAAATGTAATAAAAAAACAAAGTATACAAATCAACAGTCTCAAAATAAAATGTTTTAAGTTGTAGGGTTTCTCACCTCTGAGTTCTCATAAAATCTCGGTTTAAGTTCATGATGATTCTTAATGATTGCAATTTTCCAAGAATCATGAACATTTAAGATACTTATGACTTTTGTATACTTGTTAGTAATTATACCTACCTAATTACCGTATAAGACAATACTTAATGTGGATTTTAAAATTACTTAATATGCAAACAATACAGTCATGAAGGTCAGATCGAAAAATTAGTATGTCATCGGAACCAAAAAACTTATTCACTTTTTCACAACTAAACTTTATTAAATTTGATACATGACTTATCCACCTTGTTAAACATATACAAAAACCATGTAAAACATAGCCTCGAACGCGCTCACACGAGACGCTCCCACAGTCGAGAGTGAACATTTTGACACTTCCAGGTGTCCAATTTTTTACCCACCCAGACAATGGGGCACAGTGTTTGCCCATGCCCACATCTGGGTGTCGAAAAAACCGACCGGACCTCTCGTATAGCCGCTAATGAGCCGGGATTACACACGGGAATGACGCGATGCTGCAACGCTTCAGTCAGGTGGTAACCAATGATGTAAAAAGTATAGATTCGTGATATGCTCACCAAACAATCGAAACAAGTGTTCCGAATGCAGTGACAGCACACATACACATATTTCGAATGAGCGTACATTTACCTAAACAAAAGAGTACAAACTATACTCTCTTCGGCGGTTCGTTTTTGAGG
Source organism: Leucinodes orbonalis (assembly GCA_019425675.1). Taxonomy (NCBI): domain Eukaryota; kingdom Metazoa; phylum Arthropoda; class Insecta; order Lepidoptera; family Crambidae; genus Leucinodes; species Leucinodes orbonalis. Next base: position 6,180 of record PQWD01003496.1, read on the forward strand.
CACGGATGGCATATCTACCTTTATATAAAGAATATCATAGGTGGTAACACAATATTTGAACAGTCTATCCGATGTATATACATTTACTCATAGAAAATTTAAAAACACTATGTTTATATCTCGCATAAGTATAAGCAATATAAAAAGTCGAATTAAGTTATGTAAAATCTTAAGAAAGCATAAAGATTTGAAATAAAATCTGAAATAGTTTAGTAAAAATGTCTTGGTTTTGGTTGGAGCGTCGGTGGCTCAATGGTGTGGACTGTCACCTTCCTACCGAGAGGCTGAAGTTCATATCCCGACACGTACCAATGTGTTTTCAAATTTTCGAAAAGATATGTACGTTATCCGACGCTCTTACGGTGAAGGAAAACATCGTGAGGAAACCTTCATGCACGCCTGCAAAGAGATTCGAAGGTTGTGTGTGAAGTCGTCCAATCCGCACTGGGCCGCGTGGACGACTAAGGCCTAATCACCCTATACGGGTAGGCTCGTGCCCCTCGGTGGGGACGTTTAATAAGCTGATGATGTCTTGGTTTTATTATTACTGATGCATACTTCAATGTCATCATCAAACTTATATTTCCAGTTCCGTGCTACAATATTAAGACCGATCTATCATATACCATAGTGCACGTAGCTAATATGGTACCTAAATAGACACCAGTCTTTACAAAACATGTAAACGTAGCTTAGCGTAGATTTGTCATCTGAGATTTCGGGCCGGTGAGCCCATATAAAAAGTAAGTTTAATAACTTGGGATGTACAATATACTTGTTTATTACATTTCGGTAACACAGAACATGTTATTTTGTTTTTTTAGTAGTTACCAAAAACTCAATAACTATTTTTCATGCTATTATTCTAGAAAATAACACAGTCATAGGCTTGATGTAAGGGAATGTATTATAGGTCTCACGGGTATAATGTACTACATCGACATCATGGTAAATATCATTAACTTAACCCTAATCCAACACTTGTATACAGCCCAAACGCATTACAAGCGTTTCTTAAACAGTCCTCAGTAATGCATAATAAAAACACAGAGGTTTTGTAACAGTTAGTAAACCCGGTCTTAACGACAGTGTTTGAAATGTACCTTAATGCTGTGTTTATCATAAAATTAACTACCAACTGCTGTAAGCCGGCATAGTCGCGGTAAAGACAACGGATTCCTTGTTGCTAAGACATCACTGACATTGAACTTGGGTGATAAAAAAACCATGAAATTAGCATTAAAGATAACTGAAGGGTAGGTTAGTGACAGCGCGGATACTTGACAGTGTCTTACATGTTACGAGCTCCTGGAACCACGAGTAACACTTGACATTTTGTTTACAGTAAACCATAGGCACAGTAATCGCCTCGTAAAAATGATACATTAAAACAAGTTGAAACTTTTAATTCCACAGCTTTTATGGCAGCTTTCACTGTTGTGTGGTAGAATTAATTGATATAATTTAATGAAAATATTTATTAACGTAACGGTTTTCCAAATGCGGTTCTGCACTTACTTTTTAATTAGTTTAATGGCAATTTCACACGGACGGCGCGGCGGCCCCGCAAAAAGCTCAAGTCGCTATTTTGTAAATTCGAGTGCGGATGTGAGGGCGGATGTGGCGGGTTCTTCCGCGCAGTTAGCGCCTCCGTGTGGCAATTGGCGAGTTGTTACCGATTTACGGCCCACTCTAAAGTTTATACAGCGCTCTTCTGTGGTCCATTGTGGCCCATGTCAAGAGGCTTTTATGGCGGCTAGTTTTATAATCCGCTGGTTTCGGTTGCATTCTCAGGACCGTATTTTAGAACGAGCAGTGTTGCAACCTCAGTTTTAGAAAAAGAGCTTTTTGAGAAGTAAAAAAGGGCGATATATTAATATTTATAGGGATGAATTTGAATCTTAATCAAAAGATTTTCTGTTTTTAAAATGCTGAAATAATCATGTCATGAAGCTGTTTTTCTAGAGCGACTTAAAAAAAGGTCATCATGACCGATGAAATAGCGAAAAGTACTTGTTAGCGTGTCGAAAACTTCATAATTTGGTATTATTTTCAAGACAGTGAAAAAGAGCTAGATTGCTCTTTTCGGGCTAAATCAGTAAAAAAGGAGTTCACCTATACTAAAAAGTGCTAGATCTAGCTTCAAAAGGGCTAAGGTGGCAACACTGGAAAGAGATGCCGCTATCTATCGTAAATAGCGCTATCCCTTTCTAACTCAATTTAAGTAAATATCAACGTTTAGTCTCGGTCTAGAATATGGGCCTTGTACTTTTATGGTTTGAATAAAACATTAGCCGGTACGATCGCTTCTATGTCGTTAAGATAATGCGCGAAGTGTGACCGCCGGCGGTGGTTTTCGCATCGCTTTCGTGAGTGTCGTCACCTCTTTGTCGGCAGCGCTGCTTTCAAACGGACCGATAAAGGGACGCGGCGTGATAACGCGCCAACGGTAGCGAGTGGACGGATTTGTCAATGTACAGTCGACAAGTCAACATGTCGAGTATTGAGAGCACACATCTGTTTGGTTACCGATGTCCTGTTTGCGCTCTACTCCATGTGTTTGTACCGGAACTGTCGAAGAAGGGATTTGGGTACAGGATGCTGATGCTTATTTAAGCTGGCTATCAAATCAAACCTATGAATAAAAAATATTCATGTTTGCTCACAGCCCTCGTACTTATTTTTTTATCGAAGTTATAAATAAAGTTTATAGTTTAATACATACGAAATACTACTACTATATTTAGTTCATTTTATCTTCGTGTTTATCGAACTAATGAAAAATTCGAACCAGTGAAACAAACATAATATTAAGAAACTTGTTTAACCAATCAATTCAACATTTAGCATTTCGACCTTTTCATTATAATAATACTCGTAGCACTAAATTAAATACCTATTAGTATACGTATCATCTTCGAAAGTGACTTCATAGGGATAATTAGGTAGCGGCTTTTCACGACTACACAAATAACTCTTTAATACTATGTACTTAATACAGTTCAATGAACCGTCAGTCATCATTTCTTTGCCATAAAACTGTTTGTGATTCCGTACTCATGAATTTCAAACAAAAATCAATCCAGCGCTCCGATTGACAGCTGTCAAAGGGTTCAATCGACATGTCACTAAAATTTACAAATTACATGTTTATTAATTAAATCACCGGCTCGAATATGTTGTCGGTACCATGACTGCACGTAAGGCGGTAGCCGGCGTCGTAAACTTTAAATGGGGCTAATTCAGACGGTTGTTAATTGAGGCGGTGGTGCGTTATCAGGGCGCATTAGCGGCCTTAGTCGATAAACGAGTATGACGGATCGGCATTCTGCTATCGACTGGCCTGCACGTAAAAGCCAATAAATAATAACATATGCTGTACAACTGTTAGACAACCTTGTAGAGAATAGACTGAAGTGGACTCTTTATTTTAAACAAGCAACGAGCCAGGTTTTAACCATTGCAAAAAAAATTAACTACAATGGTTAAAATCTGGCTGCAAGTCATTTGAAAATATTTGAAACTAAATATCCTGACACTTATGATAACAGTAAAGGAAAACATGAGGAAACCTGCGCATCGAATAAATTAAAGGGCTGTGCTTGAAGTCGGGCAATCCGCACTAGGCCCACGTGGATGACTGAAGCCTATACATTCTATAAGGGCAGGCTCGTGCCCCTCCGTGGGGACGTATAATAAGCTGATGAGATCAATATTCTGACAAATAATAAAATTTTAATCTATTTATTATTCATTAGGAATGAAAAATGGATATTGAAAGTACAGCTCTTATAGTCCAGCGAAGGATATATTCGTCTGCATCTGATATATTAATCTATTGTTTTACCAAATTATAACAATAATTAAAAAATCTAATAATCCGACAATACACCAGCACCAACAATTTTTATTCGTTAGGTTACCCAAATATTGAAATAATATAGGCAGGCCTATATAAATATTTCAATATTATTTATTATTACGAATGACGTGTATCATTTCCCACGCTCATGATTGAACTTCAATCAATTCGGAACGTGTTTTTAAATGTAAATACAATAAAACTGCACTTACATCAGAAGTATTTAATATCTTATTGTGTGATAACTCAGAAGCTTGTTGAAATAATTGATTTAGTATAAAACGTTTTTAGCGCAATACATTTACTTGTTTTTTCATTGTAGTAGTCAACCAAAATTTGTTTATTATTATTAATATTCGACTATATTAGAATACATCGAATTCTCCCTTGTTAGTGCTTACAAATTAAGTAACAACTTAGTAAACAACCATAGATTTAGAATTGTAGCGATCCTATATCCATGCTTACAACATTTTTAATTAAAAGAAAAATATTACTTTTTCATAAATTAATAGATGCTAGAAGCGAATTCGCCGTCACAGCTTTGCTTGATGCCATCATAATAGCAATAATCGATGTTCAAGGCAAGGCTGTTAGTAAACCTATCGTAAGAAAACCCATTAATAATATCAGAACATCTTATAATGAAGATATATGTAACAAAGGTCGTAAATCAAAACTTGAAGACTAGAAGAGCATTAACAATTTCCGATTATGACGAAACAGTCCCAAGGCTATAACGATTGAATCGATCGGTATTTATGAGGGCGGAGAATCCACCGCGGTGGGCCGGAGATAAGCCCACCGGCGCCGGTGTATCTCCACTTTACGACATCGCTACCAATTCTCCTCGGGTGCCAAAAGCCTCTATTTACCTGACACTTTTACCACTATCACTGGCTTTTACAATCATGATAAAGTCACCAATACTCTAAAAAAGTAATGATTGAGATTCACTTTTGATTTTTACCTTTATATTCAGAAGGATAAGGGTTTGAGGTAGTCTATTAGGTTCCTATTGTCCGAGACACATCACACATCTAGTAGCTATAATTTTATTATCGCCTTCTTTGTTTCTCGGTGGGTTTGTAAGATTTGTCCTTTTTGTTTGATAAAAGCCTATGTTAGATTACAAACAAATGCGCTTTGGATCGGAACAACGTTTTTTGTCCACCGAAAAAGGAGATCCTTGATTTAATTTACAACCCGTACTTAATTTTATATTAGGAACAGTTGCCGTCATCTTTCTGTAATGGTGGGTTCTTTGTGCAAGCGTTTTTGTTTACTTTGGCCGTTTCAAACATTTGATAAGATAATGAACCGAATTTAATAGTTGCAGAATATTTTTTTAGTTTCATAAGCTTGACTATCAATTTTTTTTAATTCATAATAAATTAACTTGCAAAGATTTGGTTCTTCCATACGATGAATTAATAATTTATAGAGATTTTCAAAATCCATATATATTTTTGTATTTGGTATAATATTGAATTTGATATTCCTCTACCCCCCCACATCTCTTTTCTAGTTATGTAAGTGTCATCCCTTTATTGGATTTCTATCTATTCCCTTTCAATTTCAACGTCACAGAAAGCTTACTGTAGGTACCCTCTACCTACATATTTTGGCACTTAGTATCTCTTCATCGTCTTTAAACATTCTTTATCTATTCCAGACGGATGTTCCATCACTCCGCGTGTCCCTAGCCGGGTTGGACCCTCGCGAGGAGTACTGCGTGCTGCTAGAACTATCGCTGGTGGGTCGCCGTCGCTGGCGTTGGGCGGGCGGCGCGTGGGCGGCTGCAGGCGGTGCCGAGCCCCAGTCTCCAAGGCGGCTCATGCTGCACCCAGATTCCCCTGCCCCGGGCCATCACTGGACCGCCAACCCTGTGTCGTTTAGCAAACTGAAATTGACAAATAACACCATGGACGCCCAGGGACATGTAAGTGTTGTTATTTTAGATTTTTCGTCTTATTAATATAGGTAAATGAGCTAGTTAACTAATTATGGTAAATTATGAGTGAGCTAGTCTATTTTTCCAAATTCCTTTCCACTTATTGCCGCTAATAGTTGGAATAATTACTTTACAGGAATATTTATATAAAGTATCCCTTTAATAAAATTGGTTGACTTTTAAAGATATTTTTCAAATATGACTGTATAAGAAGCTTTACAACTATGAAGTGGCGGGTTTTATTGAAAGTCTTTCTAATGATACAAATGGGTTTAAGATTTGATTATATGTTTAAATAGTAACAGGTTTATAAATTAAATCACTTAGTACCTAAATTTTATAACATCTGTAGAGCGCATTTCCATTTAAAAGACCAGCACCGAATTTCGGTGCCATCCGATTAGCCGTATGCTTATTTGCCCCCATTCCATAAAAAATGTCAATTCCAAGAGGACTTACAAATCACTATCAAAGCTTCAGACGAGATCGCGTTACGAGCAAACCTATTAGCTGAATAGATTTCACAGTATTAGTTAAGCACGGGCCGTGATTTGCGTCTCTGGCATGCGGAATGTGGCGTACAGGTGATTACAGATTATCACACGGTGTAATTATACTACGGGCTTAAATATGACTCATCGGTTATCAGCGAGCTTCACCTCTGTTGCGCCAAATCACTTTCACAGACTTTTAGGAATGCCGGACTCGTTTGCAGACACTTTATCTTTAGAACAATGGACGTACTTAACGAAAGGAAATGTCAATTGTGCTCAATATTTTCTGAAGGCATTTTAGAATGTCTGAGAAAAGAGCTGTGCCTTTAAGTTATCTGTAGAAATATCTGACGTTAGCAAATTAGTGCAAAATATATTTAATAAATAAATAATAGTCTTGAATTAAGTAAGTACCTACCTACCTACTAAATATTTGAGTTAAGTTAAACGATGATTAAATAGCCATTCTTTTAAATCTGTATTGAAATCTTTGTGAATTCTGTACTGCATGTTTTTTATTTACAAACCGTTATAATTTATTTATCGAGGAGGTAAAGTATTAATTAAATAAATAAATTAACCTTACCTAAATGGGTTACCGTAGTAGCGTATTATTATTACGTAAAAGATTTATGTAAAAATGTCTTTTAAAATTATTACGTATCTATTCTATATCGAATTATAAAAACATGCGCCAGCGCAACCAATAAGCAACAACTAAATTTAAAAATTCAACTAATCAATACATAGGTACTGTATCTAAGATCATAATGCATATAAAATACCCTTCGATTTTGTAGTCGAGCCAGTCGTGACTATATCGAACAGTGCCTACATACTTTCGATGGAAACGCCTACCAAACAACGACTTCCCCACAAAAAGTTGAAAGTAACACGAGTACAATTTTATGTCTTATGTCACAGGGCTCACAGTTGAAATAGGCATGGCAGTTCTGCGCCTTGTAATGCTGTAACACAAAAAAGATAGTTCCATACCAGGTGGCAAGGTGAGATGGGCTTAATCTTGTAGTCTTTAAAGGTGCAATTTGTTTGTGTGGTGTGCGTTCTTAATATGCGCCGCAGGAGTCTCTGAGCACAAAGACGTCTATAAGTATTTCGTCACTGGAACAAATACGCTGAAAGGCTTTGTGTAGAGGCTGCGGCGCGGCAACTAACTGTACTCCTTTATGCCGGCCTGTGTTTGGACAAGCCGGTTGACGCCTCGTGACTGATAGCCTGGCCTAGGCACTGTGCCCGTTTGTTTATACTGTCATGTTTGTAGAAACGCTGCAGCGGGAAAACTCACACAGAAACTCACAAGATTAACAGTTACGTATTTGCCTGCGTATGATACGTATGACGTATGCACCTTCGCGGAAGAATGTTTGAGCATTAAATATATTTTCCTTTCGGGACACTCATATCAGTTACACCGTGGTGAGTGATACGATACAGTGATGAAGGAAATTAATAACAGTATTCATCATTTTTCGTTGTCATTGCCTAGCGCCTGTCACCCGAGACGATAGATGTTAGGGCTCTTATACCCGGTAATTTTACTAGCTACAGTGTCCAAATCCCGAAACACTGAAAAGTAAAACACTCTTTTTAGGGAGGACGATATCTGGCACTGCGAAGTGCAGTGGTACCTACTTAGACGACTCAGTACCGAGTCTACCCCCTCGTTTTTTCATTTATTTTTCACTGTAAAAGTTTTTACGATATATCAACAGATTCGTCGGCAGTTAATATCGAGGTCTAAATTGTTACTTTATATAACATCTCTCCTGTCATGTCAACATTGTCTGCGCCTATGAGATATACCAGTACTTATACCTATTGTAATCACGATGATGATATAGTATCATCAAAAAAGAACTTCAGATTTTATTATTCTCATAAAAATACCAATAGCATGTTGAAAGTGTAGGTAAGTACTTACCTAAGTTTCTTATATGTAGAGGACATAAGCCGAAGCTTTACATATCAGCATTTTTCCATCCACCTTAGAGATATGCTTCTCAAGTCTTGGCGTATCTAAACATATCGTGTCAAAGTTTTCCCATACCAAAGCAAAGCACCTGTGACACATGAATCTATCAAAACAACCATGTTTATGGTTATCAAGCATGTTTGAAATGTAACATGCGTTATTATGACGGGTGGAGGCAAAAAGTGTCTGTGCACGGCTCGATGCACTTTATGCGATGGGTCGCGCTGCAGGCGGTGTCTTTGTGCGCCCAGCAACAATGCGCTACCGACGCGTCGGCAGCACATTCGCACGGAAAACTATCGCATCGATTGTTGTGCACTTCAGGGATTACACACCTGATAAAAAACCTCTCTATTCACCCTTTTTGTGGGATCTTTTTTAACTGAGACCCACTTGTAGCAGTTTTTGGGAACATCTCGACTAATTAAGAAAAGGATTAGTGGACGCTCCCAAAATAAAAGGCAATTACAGTGAAAGGATTAGGTGATTTCTTTGTCATTTTGAAAGTGAGAAGTCGGTGACTAAAGGGTAATAAAAGGGCTCGGTTACCAGTTAATTCATATGTAACGAGCCTCGGTAATATTTCTATGAAATCTGTTTCTAAGACTAAAGCATATTATAAGATGTAGTAAATAACAAAATATTAAAAATAAAATCTGTATTGCATTAAAACATAGACCAGCATATAACGCGACCAGATAAACAATATGAAGAAATAGGTACTTCTTACTACCTACATTGGAACTTAAGTTGAACAAGCACTTAACATATTCAAGCACACATATCTTTTGTAAATGAATTAAATCTGTACATAAAAATAACTTCGTATAGTAAAATTATTATTAAATAAATCCAAGGGTAAGCCATCAAGTGACATTCTCAAAATCTCGCTGCAGAGGCTTTATAAAGAAATAAAAACACATGTAAAACGTTGTAACGACAAAAGATCGTTATCAAAGGATCCTGCTCGGTTGACTCCTACCCTCGGGCTTGTGTTGCGGAAACATTTTGTCCCATGGCCTTATCCGACAAGATCTGCGTCACGCTGCCAATGTCATCCTCAACTAATTATCAAGATACAATCAAAAGCCGTTTAATGGGCCAGTGGCTGTGTTAATGACACATTAGAAACAATAACTCCGCTATGGTTTGACGATACAAGCTTCTAGTACTTCTTTTAAAATTATTTTTAGTTTGGCTAGATAGTAATAGGTAGGTTAATAAAATAATTATTATCGAATCCTTGTATACGGTACCTATATTTCTGAATATCGGTAGGTAATTTTAATTCAACTGTTTAGAGTATCGACATTATGTGTGAAAATCTTTCTGCAATTTTATTACATTTTTCAAGTACCTATTGAAAATAATTGATATATCTAATCTATCGTTATCTATATAACCGTTAACTTGGAGGAATTGACTGTTTCGTTGGTGTGACAATGTATTTGTGAGCTGGAAATTTGTTCAGCAAGGGACTTCAAGAGATTTCACTGTAGGTTAGTCACTATTTTTGATTATTTCCTTTCAGAATGCAATTAAGAATAATCAATTTATATAGATAGGTATTTTAATTTACTCTACTGATGCTCATACAGAAAGCATTACAATAATTTAAAATGTCATGCGCAAAAAAGCGAGGTAAACATTCAAAGTTTCTAATCTACACTTCAATCGGGTTTGATCGAAGACGCATCAGGTTGATGGACGAGCTTCCGAACGCGGTGATGCCTTTATACTGTCCGTCTGTCAGTCCGTTCACGTCACGATGCCTGCGACTGAGCAACTGATATTCAGTCGGGAATTTTATATCTCCTGGGAATCTGACCTAGGATTTGATATAAAAACATGATAGTCATCCAAAGCTGCGCCGCCATTTTGTTCACAATCTTTATTTGGGATTCTAAAGATTGATACCAAAGAAATGGCGAATTATAACATTTTACCATAGGTTAGTTAAATGGCAAATACGGGTATAAGTAGATAACAAAAAAATTACGTGTTTCGATATTGATTAGTACTTAACGCGGCATTCAAGTATTTGCCGCTTTCTTTACTGGTAATGAACATTACGGTTAACAAGCCACTTTCAATCGGGTGACATACTTAATTTAACTAATGTGATAAGTAATATACATTAATATCTAAGCACCTATTTAAGGCGTAATGATCAAAATGCTATTACAACTAAAACCACTAGAGTTGAAAGTGATTTCTTGTTAATTAACTTTCCGCTAAACATTTGACTTAGTTAATAGGAAGAGTATAGGTCCGGCGCCGGCGCTCTTAGTGAGCCAGGGTGTCGTGCGCAAGTATAACAAAAACTTGGGTGTGTCTGGACAAGTCTGGCAGTGCGGCATATGGTTTTTTTAATAGCCAGGCTTAGACCGCAGTCCTTAGTTTACAATTTAAACGACAGGTCTACAAGGAACTGTTGAATTGTATTCAACAGTTCCTTGTAGACCTGATTTAACTTATTAGCTGTAATTGTTTTAAGCATATTTACGTAATTTAATAGAATAAAATGCAAAACGTTATCCTAGCATTGCATAGTATGCTTAGTTGTCTTAGTACGGATAAAATACTATACAAAAAATATATTTTTCTAAACATTATTTTAATTAACTCATTGATTGAATTGCTGATAGGTAAGTATTTAAGTGCCGTAGATTTTTTTTGTTATATAATAATGAATTCGCGAAGTTATTAATAACATTAAGCATTATTTGTTCTATTTGTAGATATTTTTTGTTCAGATGCGAATTATAGGTTCATTTGAGTAAAAAATCAAGCAATCAAAGAAGTTAACATACCACAACCAATCAAATATGCATTGCATGATATAATATAATTAAAATAACTGGGTATAATTACGCTTCTGCAAAAATGGTATTAATTAAATTAAAAATATGTAATCATAACAGATAATCTCTTAAATGTAAATCATAAGACGCCGACATTCACATCAAAAGAAGTTCTGTACATTATGTATTACATATAAACAATTTGAATAACGCAGTGTTTACAAATTATGGGGTCTGCTTCAGACTTAACGTCATAAGAGTGTCATAAAAAGTATTACATTACCTACAGAAGTTAAAACGGTAACCCTTTAAAAACTGAAGTGGTTGCAGGTAGCGGTGCACTCCAAAACATAAGAGTACGCAGGCGCCGACGCGACACTAGCGTCGCTTTGCGGATTAGTTTTTACGTGTTTTAGAAATGGGCGAGCTTTTTAACGAGTATTTGGCACCCAAGTACAAGTGTCAAAGATAGTTTTACGTATAATTGTTTCATTGGAATTAACACACAAAAAAACATTCTGGTTACTGTTTTAATATTATTGATTAATTTAAAAAACTGATGGTAAAATGACATGTACCTAATTGTTGTTAAGATAAGAACTATAAGATTATGACGCTGAATTATTATGCAAAGACGACACAACACCAAGGGCGCAATGAGGACTTAAGTCCCAAAATAGGTAGGGCCTATGGTAATGTACTTAAACAGTATTACCATCTCTATAGAATAGACTAGAATATAGAATAGAATCTCATTTCGTAGAATATTGCAGTTTCGATCCATGTTTGATATAAAAATGATAACGTGGTGAAGATGTCACATTAAACCGTTAGTGCCAGCACTCCCAGCGACCAATACCGGGATCGTTACACGGACGTCACGTCATAGCGGTTTAAAAACTGTACCATGTACTGTATATGCATCTATACCTACATATAAAATAAATTGGAGTGTCTGTTTGTAATATTGAAATATTTTTTTTTCTTTATGCAATTAATGAGCTGTTCATACCTTCACCAAAAACATTTTTTATTTTTTGTCTTTCTTTGTTCCGGCTTTCTCTAAAACGGCTGAACCTATTTGGACGGGAATTGTATTGGCAGGTAGCTGATGCAATAAGGAAAAAAAGGCTACTTTTATTAAGGAAATACTTTTTATTTTATAAAATAATGCTATGTTTTACCGCGGCGCTCGCTAGTCCCGTGAGCTACGCGCTTTAAGGTTATGTTTTACAGACAAAAGATCTTTTACGGAGTTATACCTCGGGGAATAGCTAGTTACGAAATATAATTAAAGAAAAACAATTTTTATTGTCAACAGATGGTGCTGACTTCGATGCACAAATACAGACCAAGAGTGGTGGTGGTGCGCGCCCGTGATGCAGCCGCGCTCGCGTGGGGCGCTCCCCACGCCGCTTTCTCCTTTGCCGAGACTGAATTTATCGCTGTCACAGCTTATCAGGTATGTTGATGGATATGTGTTAATAACAATGAACGTTGTACATTGAACCAACACTCGATGACATTAGCTGGTCATTTTGTTAGATTTTATGACGCAAAGTATTTTTTATCTGTGTTGGTGTACGAACAATGATAATTGTTACTTTTTTTTATGAATCCCATTTGGCATTCGAATATACATTATTCAAAACAGTAGAAGAAGGTAAAAGTTATTAGAAAATATAAGAGACATAATCAAGAACCGAAAGGTGGTAAAATTGACGATATTTGCTCGTAAGTGTATTAAATAAATAACGATAAAACAAGGAACCAAAACATTTAAATAGACATTAGTAAACAGGAAAATACTGGTACAGATACAATCTATCGGGGATTCCGATATAAATCAGATCGCACCTCGCGTTTTCTCCGAAACCGTACCACGTTTCCCGGAACGCTGCGTTTCGCACTTATGGCGTTTTTTCCCCAATACCCAAAGGCGCCAAAGCTTTTACGCACGTAGTGCATAGTGCAGCAACGCGGGCAAAAAACTGTCGGCGGCTCGAGTGGTCATTGTGTAAGCGCCCTTACCAAAACAAAAGCACCTAATTTGGACCGATCCGAGCCTTTTGTATTTCATTGTTGAAAACTTTCGACAAATCGGCATTGCTTGATGTGCGGGAACCCGTGAATTAGGATAACAGTTATTTCTTTGGAAATGATAAGGCGTATGAGTAAACCTTCTGACTACTGGACCAGATACCGGTGTATTTGAAGTACGAGGTGTCGTTACGCTTTATCTATCGCAGGTATGGGAGCTCGTAAAACAATAACGGCAACTAACAACGGACTTGCTACTTTAACTTCGCTTACAATGCTATAGGGATTAGACATACACTGAAATGTTATTTGTGATTTTACAACTACATCAATAGGTCAACAGTTATGACCACACGCATACAATTCTAGGTACTTAGTACTTGTAGTAAATTTTTAATTAGGTACCTATAACCTAATTGAAATAAATTTTAGGCTAGTGTATTATTTCTGTTTTAGGACGATGATAAAACTGTTGCAAACTTAAGTTTTAATAAAAGTGAAAAAGTTTTTTCATAATTAATTGGGGTTTAAATCCTAACAATAACCAGCTATTGGCGTGATATACAATTCGTGCGTCTATGAACAGAATTAGTCTATTATCTATCCCAGCAGGGCCCGGTGTCAAACTAACGAGGTCTCATACCTAATTCGATTTCTAAACTTCCAGTGCAGTAGCTGAAAGCCCTCCCGCTGTTTGTTTTCCGATGGTAAATCGTTTACTTTTGTTGGCGAGCGCGCCCGTAATCCACCCAGTGCAATTAGACTGCGGCGCCTTTGAACACGCCGCGGATACTGACTGCAGCGAGGCGCGAACGCCTTCTCGCGTCCATTACGAATTACGCCGATCGGCGGCTTTGGTGGGATTATCCCGAATTGTCCGGCTAACGGGACCCGGACAATGCGGACGGCGTATCATTGCGCATTACCGAACCCCCGGCGACCGCTCGCCGCCTGGACCATTGTCACGAATTACCAACGAATTAGAAATTCGCTTTCACGAAAGCCGACTTATTATTCGAGAGCGTAACTAGGTGGCACGCCGGCACAACGGATTGTACGCAAATACGCGCGATGGTGACAGAAAAAATCAAACCCAAAGTTGTGTTTAGCCTGTCATCGTTGTTTGTCAAACTGTCCTCGACAATTTAGGTGTCTGCCAGATAAATAAGGCAAACAGGCCCTAATTATACAACCAAAAACTGGCGACGGTCGCCAATATGGAAGAAGTCCGCAAAAAGTAAAAGTGGCGGCGAGGTTGCGGCATGACGTCACGGGCGACAGGGCGGGCCGGGGGCGGCGCCTCGCTTCTGGGACTTCGACTCTCGAAATGTGTGTTTTTAGTCATCTAATAACAGGCTTTTAGCACTCGCTATCAGGGAAGCTCTCGTTATCTATGCGAGCACCCGCCTGCGCCGGCGCCGCCTTATCACGCCGTGCAAACAATCGTCCACAAGTGACTTCGCGTGTCTCGCCACTATTTGCGGTCGAAATTTCGCCAGATAATGCCGACTCGAGGGCGCGTATTTACGCTTTTTCAATTTGCGCCAACGATAGGAAAAAAGTAGACATGTTTAGTTTCGGGCGCCACTCTCAATTAGTTTAACGATTGAGCCGAAAGCGTCGATGTCGCGTGACTCGGTGTTCTAGTATCGGGTTTCCTTATGCCTTGGATGGGAGGTGTGTTAGTGGTATTGAAGACGCGGCGGGCGGGCGGCGCCGACGCAGCAGTTGCTAATTGGCCTGTCGCCAACCACGCACATGTGTGACAATTATCCCTTACAAGCTATTAGCTACACGGGACATGTATGCGGAAACGGATGTTTAAATGGCATTCTCGAACGAGATAAGAAACTCCCGGCCGTGTCATTCGGATCTTTACGGTTGGATTGGTTTCAACCGTCGTCTTACAAAACGGAAACGTGATTTCTTATGGGAAAACGTAACACGATAGTTCATGTTTATGTAGGATAGTTGGGTAATAAAATGCTCACCAATAACGAGTTAGCGACCAAAAGGCTAGTGTCTAGGTTGAATATTATAGGTGTGGTTTAAGTTATATAGTATGTCTAACAAGTTTACTTTATTGTCCACAGAATGACCGCATAACAAAACTGAAGATCGACAACAACCCGTTCGCGAAAGGTTTCCGCGCGTGCGGCCAATCCAAGTGCAAGAGAAAGAACACAGACTCGGGAGACACCGTCGAAACAGAATCCTCGGAAGCGAAACGACCTTGTTCGGACGCCGCTTCCTCTTGCTCAGAGGAGGGTAGCCTGCGGTCTACGTCGCCTAGATCGCCTCCTTTGGCAGAGTCGCCAGTGCCCCTTGTCGTGCCGGAGAACATAACTCCCCCGCCGGCTGCGTTCTACCCGCCAGAGTTGTCGTACTTGGGCCCTTTGCACATGTCTATGCCCATGGGCATGTGGCCGACGGCATGCATGGCGCCGCTGGCGTGGAGACCGGCGCTACCCCGCCCCGCCCCCGCACCCTCACCACCCGCGCCCGCACCCTGTCGCCGACTCAAGAGCTTTACCATCAGCGCTCTGCTTGGAGAAGGCTGACGTCATTTTAATTTAGGGTTAAATATGTTTAATATTTTTTTTAATACACATTGATGCAAACTTTAAGAAAAATATATATATAATAATACCTTTGTTGCGATTTGAATTATATATATATTTTTGCAATATGCTTGCTGTAAGGCTGATTGTAGACGTAGGTACACGACGGGCATAACACGCAATAGCTACTTAATAATGTAAATATATAGTGACTGTTATTAAGTTTGTAGAGCCTATGTCAATTTGTACTACCTCTTAGAAATAGGCGATGCTCTGAATTTATTGTATTGTGATAACTGTGCCTTTCGAATGTAGTAAATTTCTAGCCTTTATAGTCTACTTAGATTTAATATAGAGAAATATTATTTAATTGCGTTATTTTCAACGTAAACTCATTTATTTTTATTTTGTGTATTGTTTAGGTATTATTGTATTGTTTAATAAAGCATAGTTAGATACGAAAACTATTATCTATTGTATAAAATAACTACATAAGTATGATGATGAATAGGTATAATAAATAATTGTTTCTTATTGTAAATAATGTAAATAAAACTGAATTGTAATAAGGCAATACATAAAATATTATATTATTTGAATATATACCTTGTTTTACTAATTTGTCCAGTAACCTTCAGTAACACGTACACGACAAAGCTTGTATACCTTCAGTATCTCCATACCTACTTCATCATTAGCCATAATGTTTACTGGTTGTCAAGATAAACCCCGATAAACTTTAATATTGATGGGTCTCAATGACCCGCCAATTAAAGGTAAATAGAAAGAAAGAAAGAAAAGAAAAAGCAATTATTGAACCACAAACAAATACAATACAAAACAATGTAATTTACACGTCAAAAAGGTTAGACTAAAAAAAAAGAATTTAAACAAAGAAATGATCACACAAAATTGAAATAAAAATAGGAACACGTTACGTATATTGTGGTCAAATGGGCCCTGCCTCAGCTTAAGCTGCCGTGTATCATATACAGTTTCTAAGATTGATCAAGTTTGGCCACGGCAGCGCTGGTGTTCTGACAGAGCCCAAGTGACGATAAAGGAATATAAGATCCTTGTTTGCTATTCAGCAGGATGCACTCCAAGCAGGAGTAGCCGGCTTGGGTCCCAACAAATGGTATGGGACTTCATACATCCTTTATCAGGGCCGGATCGTTAATTTGTGGGGCCCTGGGCTGAAACTACTGAGAGGCCTATCAACTAATAGTCATGTCAGAAAACTATTCCTTACTTAAATCTACGCAAGTATTATATGTATTAAAGGCGACCTTATTGCTGGGGTAGCAATCTCTCCAGGCAACCTTTGAATAAGAGAGAAACCGAATCACCTACTGTTTTTAGCGAGGTCTGGGGGCCCCTTGTAATCTCAGGGCCCTGGGCTGCAGCCCAAGTAGCCCTTATTTACCTAGTCAATAGTGATTTTGTCTGATCGTCCACGAGCCTTGACAAAACATACCTACTCGAAACCGGCTCAATGTAATGAGCTCATGATGATATACCTAAAACCTATTATTTTGATACTCCTGGTCATTATCAGTGCTATAATAACTGCGCCCTCTGCGCGCTTCCATAACTGCGCTCTAGTAGACCATCGCTGATTATATAACCCACTAAAACACATGCGTTGTCCACCCTCATGTCCTCGTACGCTGCCAAATAATGAAACAAATTGAACAGATGTTTTTGATGCCATCAGCGCCCTCCAATTGCCAGGTGAAGCTGAAAGACCATCTTGGTTTAAAGATAATTTTATTTCTCATTTAAGACATAAATATCACTTACATGAGAATATAAATAAAAATGTATAATTTTCACTTATGAAAGAGTCACTTCACATTAATATTAATAATAATAACTTTATTTCACTCACAAGCATAATCACAGTAGTACAGGTCGCCAGGCCCTCATCATCTCGGGAATAAACTAAAAGCTATGTAGAAAACATATGTTAACAATAGGTCCTTATACATAACAACTGGAGTTGGTCATCTCAAAATATTAACACTACTACATATAGTACAATAAGTGCATCAATAGAAAGTGTACAGTGTGATTAAATGGAGCGTAGTGCACAAGATGTATGATACTGACAGAGTATTATTGACTATGCAAACGTGGCGAAATAGGATTCGGTTTCATTGTAAGATTTTGCAAGAAGCAAGGAAATTGTAATATTTTTGCAGTCAAAAGAATTAATTTCATACAAGGCGATTTCAGAATTGATTCTATTATACAGAAATGGATGGATGGATAAAAAAAAAGCCTTTTTAAAAGAATAGTTAATTGTGGGGACTGGGCAAATTTTGTCTTTCCGTCCCTTTGTGATCGGAATATATGAAGTTCTCTGATGCTGAAGATATATGACATCCAGAATAAACAGTTGGCGCACGGTTAATACTTTGCAAATCTTATAGAGTTCGTTTGTTGGAAAAGTGATTGGACGAAAAGTAGCTACTTTGAGTACGGCTCTTTGCGCAACTTCAAGAGGTTTTAGAGTAGTTTTGGGACACCTCCCCAACAAGATATACAATATTTAAGTATTAACCGCCAAAGGGCATAGTACACTTGTTGTAGTACAGTAGGATTTGCAACGTGTCTCAAGGTTTTGAATACATAAATTAGTTTACGCACCCTACCTGTAAGGCTTAATATGGTTCTTAAAGTTCAAATGCTATCCAGAGTAATGCCCCAATACTTTATAGTGTCAACAGACGTTAGTGATGGACACTGGCAAGAGGAAAGGGACCAATCGGACACACGTGCACTTTAAGATATGGAGCAGAATAAGGTTGCGATTAGAGCTCATAGAGAACGCAATAAAAATAGTTTGGTGGTATTCAAGGTAAGTTGTGCTCTAGTAACCAGGCAAAGTAGTGTTAATCCCATTTTGTGCAGTGTGTTGTAGTTCGTCCAGGAGTTCGCTGTAAAAGTGATCGCTGTTCGTCTGCAAAAGATACAATATGACTATTTTTATATTGAGGTTGTCAGGTCATTAATGAATATCAGGAAGAGGGTGGAGCCGATGACACTGCCTTGAGGATATTCTTTACCATGTTATTGTTGTACATTTTTGGAAAGCTTTACTTGTACGACTTCATACATTCGATATTTTTTTAATGTGAAGTTAGTTTTTATATAGATCGTGGTCGCTCAAAGTAAACATTCGTTTGCCAAAGTTTCGTGGTAGAACTAAAAAACTATTACGTCGCATTGTGCGTTTCGATACCCGCTTCGTTATTATGTGAGGATAAATGGATTTATAAAACACTGTGCATAAGCATGCAAGTATGGAATACAAATAGTTGTTTAAGTTCATGATACCTGTCTCCTTGTAAATTTTAGAGGTCGACCGTAAGGTACCGTAGTGGGATAGTACTTTAATTATTTTGTTTAGGTGAATTGCAGTTCTGATAACTTGTTTTAGAGGTACCACCCCAAATTTTTATTGAATAAACCAAGTGAGACTTTGTACGTGAATTTTAGATTTAAAATCTAGATTTCGTGGAATACATCGATCAGTAGGTCTTTTTTTGCTGTAAAGGCAAAGGTGTAAAGGCCCACAATACATAATATACTTAATATTATGTATTGTGGGTGGAGAATATGTCGGGATACATTTTTTTTGCTTTAAAAATAAATAGGCAGTCTTAGAACCTTCATAGTCAAAAAATTTTATTGCAACCAATTGTTCGGGTATTGAATCTTCCTGACCAGATAAATAATACCTACTTTTATGACGATCCGAAATAGAATTATAACTGGTAAGTATCATTTCGCGCGAAAGGTCCTGGTACAGGAAAGATATCTGGCGCGAAATGGGAACCTATGTCCAGCATGGACATAGTTAATAAAGTGCGTACAGAAACTGTAATCAATACATATATAATTATAAATAGAAAATAACGAGGGAGCCAATATTGATCCTTTGGGAACACCGTAGTAGATTAAAAGTGCTGATTTACAACTTGGTGACGATTTTTGAGGTATGAATGAAACATTTAAAGTGCATTATATATACATTTACTCTCGAGTTTTTAATTGGTCTCAGTACTCTCAGTTATTAGTACTGATTCCTTAGAACGAATGAGTTTTGGCGTAGCGCGTTGCGTAGGGTCTCAGCGCAGGGTGATATGCAGCGCCATCTATCATGACTTAGAATAAATATAAATGTAATTAATTCTTTCAAAGATGGGTAGATGTCGCTTTAATGTATTTGTGTAGTTTTGTTACATATGTACTTGTATTATATTAATTTAGCACCTCATTTTATATTTTGATAAAATATAATGGTGGGCACCCATTTATTTATAATTTATTTAATTTCTTGTTATTGAGAAACTAAATATTCATGGCATTTTATATTAGCCCAAAAATTTATAAAGTTTGATATTTATAAATATTTTTATTAATTAGCAAAATTCAATCACTTATTAAATGTAATCTTTTCAAATAGTATTAAAACAACCAAACTTTCACGATACATTTATTATACCACAACATTGTGAAGAATAAAATCTATTTCATCCATTACATACATTTTTTATTACAATAGTGCCAAACTATCCAGCAACAAGATTTTGAAGCTCTGCACTGAGCTCATTTACATCAATATTTGCTTTAGTATTAGGTGTAGTGACTGGGGCACTTGATTCTCTATTGCATGCCTTCTTGTGAACAAACCATGTAGTCTCTGGCACTCTCGGTCACAGTATTGGACAGATTTGCATTTCGAACATTTCTTTGCTGGCTTCTCCTCACCACAAGTACTGCAGTAAGGTATCGCATCCACAAACCCACGCTGCCCATTTATTGTACAATTGATAACTGTCAAAGCTGGTGGAGCATCTTTGCTGGTCAACGATGTTACCATTTGGTGGAAAGTAGTGCAATCTCTGAACGGGAACTCTCTGACACAGTCCTTTAGGAATGCATCCATTAAATCCAATGACACTCCATCTTTGCCTGGTTTCAAAAGCTTTTTGGAAAATATTTCCACTATATCATGCTTCTTTTCATCTTTGTCTGTTGCCGGTTTCTGTTTATCCCTAATGTTGTTAATTTCTCGAATAATGTATGCAAGATAATGATACTTGAATGCCATAACTTCGTTTGTGTCACTACCTCGTGACATTTCCTTTGCACACATTTTTTCTAGCACTTTGCTAACACTTACAGCATTGTCCAATAAAACGGGCATGTGTTGTAAGTTAAGTGCTAATCTCACAGGATGAATGTTCACACCAAGCACTAGTTTATGAAGTGGTTCTACTAAGAAAGATTGTAGATATGGCTCGGTCTGTTCTCCTTGAAGTATAGAAAAGTAGGCTATTTCAGTTCGCGGCACATAGTTATTGATGGTAGCGACAGTATGATGGTTGCCAACAAAGGCAGCCATCTGGGCGGCGGTGCGACCGACCGAGTTTGTGGCTGTGCTCTTGGCACCGGCATCTAGAAGTAACTTGCACACGTCTGAACTGCCAGATAAAGCGCCAAAATGTAAGGCAGTATAATTGTACTCATGTTTCCCGGAATTCACATCAGCACCCTGAAAACAATAATGAAATGTTATAGAATGAATAAACTAGTGGACTGAACAAAAACAATCCAATAGACAAAACACGTACCCTATCGAGAAGTAATTGAACCATATCCTTGTTTCCCTTATAAGCGGCGTGTTGGAGAGCCGTCATACCATTTTCATCAAAGAAATCGACTCCGCCCTTATGATGAGCCAGAATATGTTTGAATTCAGCTAGGTCATTTTGCGCAATTGCATCAAAAATTGTCTTTTTGATAATAGAAGCATCATCCGTTTTAGCTTCCATATCGATTTTTATTAATAGAAATTATCACAGAAACAGATGCAGAATCAAGCAAGAAACTTTGTGAAATGTCAAATTGACATTATACTAACTTTTTATATTCGTTCCATTTGGAACAGGCTAAGATACTAGACTATGCTACCTCGTCATTAGTAAATATTTTGTTGATTGATGAAGAAATATATGATAAACATAGATGATATATGAATGTCCTACAAGTTTCAGTAAAGATGTGGGACTTTACTAAAACCTTATACGGACTTCTGAAGAGAACTCAAAATGACCGTTGCGCAGTTTTGTTTCATTTGCAAACACTTGCACTTGGTCACGAACTCATAATGGTTAATAATCCACCCATTATACATACACATTCACTCGCAATAAAACGCAAATTTCAGCAATAATAACAAAACCAATGACATGTGACTTTGCTTTCCCACCCCGAAAAAATAAGTCTGCGTAAGGTTTTTAGTAAAGTCCCACATTTCTAGTGAAATTTACGGGGAAGGAGGGGAATTTTTATCAATCATGCATCGGTAATCACTACTTTTATCGATCATTTAATAATATAATTTACAAATGACGAGGCAGAATAGCTTACGATCTTAGCCGGCTCCAAATACAACGAATCAACAAATAAACTAGACAATAATATGTTGCCAGGGCAAAAATATTAAATCCTACGGTATCTTTTCAGCAGAATAATACTTAACTAATACTGGCTATGTCCCTTAGATACATTTCTAACGTTGGTTATTAGATCATATTTATGTGTGATGCGTCATTTCCCTTAATTAAAGAATATACCTCATCATCATAAAATATTCACTGTTGAACGAAGGCCTTCATCTGCTACCCGCCACCTTAACCAGGTCAACAGCTCCTGATTAGGGATCGGCCTACGCTTTAGTGCCCGTTACGTGTTTAAGGTTCGAGCCCCATTTGGGGACACCCTTAGGCTCGTTGTGTAAATTTTAAGGCTGAGAGCCATCTGCGCTCGCCAATTGCCCGGTGAAGCTATAAAGGCCATCTGCGGCCAACAATGGTAGTCAGTTCAAAAACAAAAAAAAGCCAGTTACGGGGAAGTACTCTTTTTAGTCTCATACCTTTAGTGCCTGTTACGTGGAAGTACTCCTTTTCGCCTCATTGGCTATTGGTTCTATGCACTCACTGCCACTTCAACTTGCTAATCCAATGAGCAATGTCGGTCACCCTAATTCTCCTACGGATATCCTCGTTCCGCATCTTATCGCGTAGAGAAATACCTAAGAAAGCCTATCTAAAAGCCCTTTAGTAAGCGAACACGTTTCGCTTCTTCATAACTCGCGGACTCACACTGATTAAAGAAGTGCGTCTTGAAACACAGGTTTTTACGAAAAGATCTGCCTTGACTTTTTGAATGCTGCCCATCCTAATTTGATTTAACGAAAACCTCCTTCTCAAAGTTAGATAGACCTACCCATTAGATTAGTTGTCCAAGATCACAGCATAATAACATCATAAATACACCATCACCATAAATACATCCTTTACAGATAGGCACGAGCCTATCTGTATAGTTTTTAGTCGTCTTGGCGGGCCCATTGCGGATTGGTCGATTTCGCGCACAACCTTTGAATGTCTTCGCATGCGTGCGCAGGTTTCCTTACGTTGTTTTCTTTCACCGTAATAACATCGGATAAAAGTACATATAAAATTTTAAAACACATTGGTACGTGACGGTTTTAGAACCTGCACCCCATATCGGTAGGCAACAATCTATACTCTATACCTATGAGCTACCGACACTCGTACACATATTCGTCTACAAATTCGAGAACTGGAGGTTTATCGTACTACAATATTACTTCACCTTTTCTGGTGCAAAAATGCTGCCGTTTCATTATAGTAATATTGTTTTAAGAGATGGTAGTTACCACCAGAACTTCAAACTCATGAAAAATCAGAATACAGCAACAATTACAATATACAAAGAATGATATTGATAAATCCTGATATGTACCTACATTATAACTATTTGAGAAACATCTTGGACATATAATAGTTGGATTTTAAGCAAATAGATCGTGTTAGTAACATTTAGGCGTTAATTACGTAAATAAAACTCAACTATACAGTAAGTATAAACCAATTTATTACTAAACATCAACAATCATTATGGCTGCTATGACCATTGATGGTATACATTAGTTATGCTAATAATAATATATTTAACATTGATAATATACCGTATTTTTATTGAATAACGTTAACATTGCTCTAACACATGAGATATAATATTTTTGCATGCATTGCATTATGACCTAGAATATTTTATAAATACATTGTAAATTCATAAATATGAGACTACACATTTAAGTAGGTAGATATATTTTTAACTCCTAGGAAGAAGATAATATTTTTCGAAATTTTATATGACCTACAACTACATGAGATAAACTTGTGGCGTGCATGTAGGTATTAATTAAAATGACATTACTAACAAAAAAAATGTTTCATTTCAACATTTTACTTACACAATTCATCAATCCGCATTGCCCAGGACGGATTGATGAATAGTAATAAATATTTTTTTACGAACTGAAACGAAATGTTAATTGAAAAACTCAATTGTTATATAAAACAAAATATTCCTAATAAAAAATGGAGCACCAAATATAGTTCACAACACCAAGAAATTTTCAAAAGACGATTATTTCATATAACTACTTGAGATTCCATTAATTAAATACCTACTGATTAATAAAGGTAAAACTTTATTTAATGCGGGTATATGAACTCTTAATTTTAATTAAAACGAGTGTGTGACACTACATTTTCTATTATCCAGCATTTCATTTTTCTTAAATCTAAGTTAGGTTCTTATATTACGATACATATTTTCTAGTTTGATTAATATTGGTACCTATACTAGAAATGATTTGATAAAAGGGGACGTAAGTAAATCGCAGAAAAAGCTAGAGTTTACGTTTTCGTCACAAGGAAACCTTAGTACTACTCTTACATACTTTACTACATAGTTATATATTTTGCTAACCAACTGGAGTTTATTACAATTAATAGAGATATTATTATTGCTTATAATAAATATGTGATTTAGATATTTAAACTACTCCTAATTATTTTTATCAAGACTAAATTTATTAATGCCACGATACACGTTTCGATTGAGATTTACAAATACACTTAAAATAGTACTTAGTTAATTCTATAAGAAAAAAGTGATCTGTTACTACAAATATAAAAAACAGAATTTAATAATGTTTTAATTATAAGGTATACACAAATTGAATTCTAATCAGGTTTCTGTGCAATAAATACTGTGATTGTTCCAGTTTCAACCGTAATGCTTGATACATATTTTACATTTAAACTAATACTAGAGAACTCGACGGTTTCCTGAATTATATTCATGAAGTTTACAGACATACATTCATATCCTTAATTATTAAAATATTACCTTATTTATAATATCGGTTAACATACGAGCTAGTGCTCCATCTATAGCTACAGTATTTTATATGTATTTTTATGTAAACTATTTTTTTTGGCGCATTTTACCAAACATATATAATATTTAAAATTACATAAGATAAATATATCTTTAAGCTGGCCCATGCCATAAAATATACATTCCCATAAATACTTCTCCATCAGCCCGAAATATTAAATCTTTAAAAATCTTCCATAAAATTTATATTCGCCGTCACTACCGATGATGATTCAAGTCAAGTCAAGTCATCATTTAAACAAACCAGGTTAAGTCCCAAGAGTGGAATAACTGTTTAAAAAGGGCTCAACCATAGAATCGTTCTAATAAATTAATATATTAAGTAAAAAGATAAAATGGGTCCAGTCTTCATGATAGATGTAAGATGACATGGGATTAGCATCCCAAGTCAATCTTACATTATCTTACATCTCGTTCTTACATCGATCGAATATATTGCGATCTGCACAATGCACTGCACCAGCAAAGCAGCAAAGTTCAAATTCCCTCAAGCATTAAGATAGGCAGTCGGACTGGTACAGATAATTCCTAAATAGATGTTTTTTTAAAGTAAAATAAGCGTTTTGAGAACGATCCAATAATTGACCCTTAGACGTAGTAGACGTCGAAGGAGAGCTGAGCTCAGACGAGCTGAGGGGCCGTGGCCAGAGGGGGAGCAGTAGGGGTGGGAGGAGTGGGTGAGGTTGGCGTGTGCGCTGCCGATGCGAGACGGACGCCCCCACTTTCAGAGACGACGACGCCGTTGTGTGCAGTACTCGCATCCGTGTCCGCGTAAGGTGTGGTCAAAATACGAAGACGCTAAAAAAATACATTCATGATAGAGAAGAAATATATATATTTTTATTTTTCAGTACGTATTTGAAATATTTTCTAAATAGATCAGTGAGTACAATCTTATATCTAATTATTTATTGCGAGCAACACTGAATATTTTTCTTCAGTGCTGCTAGCGGTCTTCAGAAATTTTAGGTATTTTCCAAATAATTGAACTTTGAATTATTAAAGAATTACCAGTCTGAATAGAATTTTTTGCCCGTTACTTTATGGTAATGAGCAATATCTCATCCATTTCAAAAATGGCATGCTTTTTATACCTACACTACACATTGATATACCTACTATGCCTACTGATATACCAAACAAATGAGATGTTGCTGTTAATCGCGTGTGGAGGTGAATTAGGAAAGGGGTACTCTGAAATATCTGGTGCAAAATATAGCACACTGCGAAAATTTAAAGAGAGAAATGACTCAAAACCAACCTCAAAAAAGGTGCCCTTGGTAGTTAGCAGCTTGTACACAGCCCCGCTGGTATGCACATCACGCTGGAACCGCGATGGCCCAGCCCAGCGCGTTAGCCCAGGCCGGGTATACGTAACTCTCGTACCGCAGCGGCTCGTAGTCAAGCAATCCGTAGGCCGTGATGAAGAGAAGGAACGCAGCGCGGCGAATCTCCAGCACACACGCCAGTAAAACACCTGGTCGAAAGCCAATCATGTCGCGATATCCTCGCAGAATCTTTCCGTACCTGTAAAAGCACAGCCATTGAAGAAACCAAGCCGAATCAGGCTTGGTTTCTAATAATTTGTAGAAACGTAAGTACAAGAATTGCGTAAGGAAGGATTGAATATCGTAAAATAGGAATGAACGAAGGACAAAAGATAATGCTCCGGTTCGTGATATATTGATAAAAAATAATATTTAATTTTAAACTTAGGTGGTAAACTATCTAGGAGACGTCTAACAGTAATTTCCCATTGTGTCATGATTCGCACAGTAAAGCGAATATTATTGTTTAGCATCAGAATATGTTATTTTACAAAAGCAATTTTAAACAATGCTTATTATTTCGTGTCGGGCGCAGTGTGGCATGACGGAGTTTAACTAATGTCTATCACTTGTTGGTCTCCTTCCATAAAGCTCTGTTATTGGCAGACATTAAAAAACATACTATTCCAAAGCGCAGATTGATAAATATTTTTTTATAAAATTATGATCATACGATAAACTATTTTTAAACAGTAACTGGCCATCTACGGGAATATTCAGCTTACCATAAATCCAAGATACAGCAATAGCCTCGAAGAACACTGCAACCAGTATAGAGTACCCAGCAGCATATCGGTCTAGAAGTTGGAAGAAATAGAAGCCACCCTTGTGCAAGACGCCAGTCCCACGAAGAAGTACAGTGTAAAGAGCAGGCCACAAATATTCGCGATGACGTCCGATCGGTGGGAACTCGTCACTTAGAGCTGTTATTATTGCCTCTGATCCGCCGAACTAAAAAAGGAAAATTCGACTAGTATGTTTGATTGGTCAATATTTCAAAGATGTGTATTCCAAGTAGAGTAAACCTAATGGCAAGCGTAATTCATGTAGAAAAATAAGGGTAGCTTAGATACAGGTAAATTAGATACCAAATTAGGGCTAATTAAAAATGTTAATTTCTTTTTTAAGCCCAAACTAATCATTTAGCCTGTAATATAGGTACTTAACAAATGATATATATATAGTAAGTTAATGACACAAATGTTTGTACTGCCGGGGATCGAACCCGGAACCCTTAGTGTAGTAGCCGACGTCTCAACCATTACAACAAATGGGTCGTCAAATTCAATACAAGGGTTTATCCTTGTAATTAGGTCAAAATTCATATTTACCGAGCTATCCAATCCAAGAGTAAGCAGCATCATAAAGAATATCAACGCCCAAAATGTGGACCCTGGCATGGTCGCGATAGCCGCTGGGTACACCACAAACACTAAGCCTGGCCCCTCAGTCGCCACGTCTTGAACGTCTCTGCCAGAAGCATGTGCCATGTAACCCAGTACGCTGAATATTACGAAACCAGCGACGAAAGAAGTAGCCGAGTTGATAACACTGGTGAGAATAGCATCCCTGCAAAGTAGTAAATGGTTAAAATGTAGTTAAGTAGGGCTATTACATAGTACTTATGTTGGTGTTCCCTACTCGCATTACCGGCATGTATGACGTTACCAACATATACGAGTTTACCGCCCGGAATACTCTAAACCGAGGTTGGTGTCTCAATCTGGAACACCCTAAGACATCTCAGCTGATCAATAAGGCGTCAAGTTCAAAAGCTTTATGAACATATGAAATAAGAGAGCTGTTTTCGAAGTTGGGTACAAGGAGCCTTCGTATTTAAATCACTTACTTGTATACGTTATTGTGGTATTTGTTGTAAGATGCATATGCTAACAGCACACCAAAGCCAGGTCCTAAAGAAAAGAATACCTGTGTCGCCGCATCCACCCAAACCTAGAAAACAAACGAAAGCTTGATCATTCATAATAAACTATGAATTTAGTGTCCAAATTTTCTTAATATGGTAGAGCCAGGACCAAAAGTGCCAGCGCTATTTAAGAGATACCATGGCCTTAAGGAAAACCGGTGTAAAAGAACGTAAGCGTCGAGTGTTGCCAAGTTGTGACTTTACCGGATACCTCAACACCCTTCTCTCTTGCTATGTTCCCTTTTCCCTGTTTTTTTAAAAAGTCAGCAACGCAGCCGTTGCTCCTGGGAGTTCCAAGAGTCCATGAACGGTATCACTTACCATCTTGGGAATAGTTTGCTTGTTTACCTACCCATGAAATGAAAAGCATTCCCCAAAATCCCATAATTAAAAAACTAGCTGACACTTACATTTCTATCTAAAGTATTTTAACTTTTTAGGGCATTTATTAAAACTATCATGTATGATTACGATAGACGGAGTATTTTTTTACCTGGGGTTGAGTGATAGCTTCAAAGTTGGGGCTCAGGTAGTACTGGATGCCAGTCGCGGAGCCCGGCAGCGTGATGCCACGCACTAGTAGAATGAGAAGTACGGCGTACGGAAACAGAGCAGTAAACCAAACCACCTGGAAATAGCAGATGGAAAGCGCTAAAACCAAGTCTAATGTTTTTGACTAAGGATAAGCTGTGATAAAACCGATAAGATCAGATTCGTGACGAACGATGTTCGTCACAAATGAATGGCAATCAAAAATCTCTGGAAGACTAATAGATATTAAATTAACTTTTCGGTGCAAGTATAGAAATAACTCTTCCTAATTCCAACCTCTAGATAACTAGACTATAACATTATAATGACTTATCTCCTATTACTTATATATACCTTGCCAGAAGTGCTGATGCCTTTCCATAGTGAGAAGTAGCAGATAATGTAGACGGCGAGCAAACAAAGAGCCATGTCCCATTTGATAGAGCCCAGGTCATGAAGACCCTCACTGCCTTGCAACTCAAGGATGGCACGGCTGAAAACAATTGATTTATAGAACAATATACAAAAAAGTAAAACAAAGGCCGGACTTATTAAATTTAAAGAGTTATATAACCGTATCTAAATCATTCATCATCAGCTCATTAAACGTCCCCACCGAGGAGCACGAGCCTACCCGTATAGGGTGATTAGGCCTTAGTCGTCCACGCGGGCCCAGTGCGGATTGGACGACTTCACACACAACCTTCGATATCTAAATAAATAGCAAAAATTTAAACTAAAAAATATGAAATAAACAAAGTTATTTTGAAAGAAATAAAAGAAAGCAGAATTCCAATCACTTACTTGAAATATTCAGAAGCAGCAGAAGTAAAGGGGGTAGTTTGCGGAGGAAGAAAAGACGAAGAAGAGCCATTTTGACGCAGCCTTGATCTGTTGGCCGCTGATGCTTCCCAAATAGCTTCAAACTGTGCAAGATACATAACAGTATTATCGTCATCATCATCAGCTCATTATCGTCCCCACTGGTAGGCCCGAGCCTTCTCTTAAAAAGTGTATAGGGCTTAGTCGTTTACGCGATGCCAGTACCAATTGGCTGACTTCACGCACAACCTCTGAATTTCTTCGCAGGCGTGTGCAGGTTTGCTCACGATGTTTTCCTTCACCGTAAGAGCTTTTGATATCGTACATATGATTTCGAAAAATTCGAGAATACGTTCAGTTGGCACGTAGCGGGATTTGAATCTGCGCCCTCCAGATCGGAAGCCTGTTGGCTTCCTGCAGAGCACACTATTGGAACTCTACATGGAATAAATTGATTTGACTTTTGCTTACCGGCCGACAAGCAGGGGTGTTCCATTCGTTGTCGCAGTTGGTCCATGGCAGCATCGTGGTGAACGAGGCGAAGAAGAATCGAAGAGCCCACGCGATGATCACGTTGTAATAGAAGTCCACGTAGAATGCGATGAGGACCACCGCATACCCTATGCCTGGTGTTGAATATACAAAATAAATAAATATCCACTGACATTCACACAGTACCATCTAGCCCCAGGTTAAGCGAGAAGCCTGTATTGTGTGTGTATATATGTGTGTATTATGTGTACTAAACAACGGATAAACATACTTTTCTAATATTTTTTTAATACATACATATACATAGAGAACACCCAGACCATTTTCAAACAGACATGTTCATGCACACAAATGTTTGTACTGCCCGGGGATTGAATCCGGAACTCTTTGTGTAGCAGCCGACGTCTCAAATGGTACACCAAATGGGTCGTCAATTTTTTTCATACGAGCGACTGTAGCTCGTCATAATTCCCATGTCGATAAAAAGTTCTGTGTTTTTCATATAAGGGATCCTTGTAATATTTCTCGCTAGCAATCTAAATCTTCGAAAGTGAAAGAACTGAAGAAAAGGACAAGACGAACAAACAAAATATCTTTATCATTTATTTTAAAAGGATGCCTTAATAATCCAGAAAACAGGAGTGGAGGACTCGAGAAGACTAAATTTTTAAAGCTAGGAGAAGGCAATGTTGACGAATACAATATGATAAAAGGTGTATATCTTAGATTCAATTTGCACTAGATTATATTAACCCTCAATCTAAGACTTGAATTAGCATAGGAACTTTTCAATTCTGCGATGTTTTCATGAGTTTTAACTTCTTCAAAATTAGTTTATAATTTACTGCTGCGTGTGCACTGCCCGGTATATTACCAAAACTTAAGCTAAGTAGCTATTATATTGCAAGATAAACTTTTGCTTGAGCTTTGCGTCAATATTTTTGTACACCATATCTAGGACCAATTAAACAAGTCGCTTTGTACCATGTGTAGGTATATATATATTTTAATATACACAAATATTGTATGAAGACCCAAGCAACCTAAACAGGCATGTTCGTGTTCACGGAACGTTTGCTGAAGTAGCTGACTTGTCAACCACAACACTACGAAGTCGTCAAAGATTTTTAAATAGGTATATTTTTTCTACTATAGGCCATCTCACCTGATGATAAATTTATTTATTTATTTATTGTAATGTCGGTCCTCGGACACATTATATCAATGATAATGTGACCGAGGAACAGCCTACTCACTCTTGCCTTGAAGTCAGCCTGGTTATAATGGATATATCAAGGAGGCAAAGAGTTACAAAAAAGGTATATGCAACATAAACTATATTTTAAAAATCCCATTTCAAAACTGCAGCCAGCGGCCATCACTAACATCGTCAACTCCAACTCCCCGGCACCTTTCCACTCCATTACCAATTTTATTCCTCCTCAAAAATCATATTGGAGTGGTGGCACTCAGCGCGCGACGTGACAATCGGCCGGAATGAAATCACGGCGTAAGCCGACCTCGCAAATCTGCCGGGTCTTTTGAGCCCAAGCACTTAGGGACGCCTCGGAATGGTGTCAATTATGGAGCTAAGTGAGGGAGCGAAAGATCCCGCTCTGTTTAAAGTTCTACGAGTCGACGTGAATCAATGAATTAAGTGCAATCCTTTACGCTCGCTTATATGCTGAGAAGTACGCCATCTTTTTCATACGCGTTTTTTCCCTAAAATTTATTGACAACATTTTTTAAATACATTACTAATAGCGGAAACCAAAATAAATAGGTATTTTAGAAAACATTTTATAGGAGGTATCAGATCTTTTTATGTTGCGCTAAAATAATTTTTTAATCGTTTTTTTATAGAAAGCTATAAATTATAATTTGAAACTGAACGTTTTTAGTTAAAGTTTATAGCAAATTCGTCTTTCTTTGTTTTTCATTATATTAGATCTAAGACCTCGACCGTTCTAATCTAACTCTGTAACTAGTAGTATTTTTAGTATATTATCTGAAAATTAAACTTACTTGTAAGTATTCACATCTATGACACCACTACACTACAAACTAGGGATGAATTATTTAGATTTATTTTCCCCAATATCATATTTAAGTAGCCACTAATTCATTTATAACATCTGAAAATGGAAAGAAAAATGTAACCACACATTTAAATAGTTTTACGAGATCGTTGGCTCAGTAGTCAAGTACAATAAAGCTTAAGCCGAAAGCACTTGTAGAAATGGCGAGAGCCGCGGGCTGAGTGCAGGCAATAAGTCAAGATCCGAGCACAATTCCGATGAAGTTTTGTGTTTAGTGGATACGTGACCCACTGTGAGTACTTGCAGGATTGTATGTTACATTGTATAGTTTAATTTATAACCATGTGCATGACAAGTGTTGTGCTATAACTATTAATAAGCCATAATTATGACCAAACAACTCATTACGCAGATTTTATACTTAATAAGTTGATGTACGGACAAATTAAAGCAAAATTAAAACGTTAGTTACCCTGCCTATACGTCTTTTGAATATAGCTAAATATACATAACCATTTTTTTGTTACTCTTTTATGGTAGTCGTTATCCGCATTAGGCCTGCGTGTCCTGCAGTAGACTGAAAAAGGCTGATGAAGATCGTATTATTTACCCTATAGCAGTGGTATGCAAAGTAAGTGAAACTCATCGCAAAACAATAAATAATTTTCATTTTTGTCAAATTGAGAGCTGTTGATGACAGCAGATCGCGTATGGTTTGAAATCTGTAGAGGAAAATGGGCGAATAAGTAGGAAAAATTTAAAATGTTGGCGAATTACGGTTGTCTGGACGCACAAGGCATGCACTGCTTATTTGCAAATATGGAGTGCACGCCACTGCCCTATAGCAATATTTAATAATACAAATACCTTTAGTTATACAAATTAATAATAATTTATACCTTTAAAAAGGGGTACGAGCCTTCCCCAACAGGTGATGGCGCCCTTGCGGTGGTACTGCCCCAGTGCCAGCTCCATGTAGAACAGCGGGATACCGCCCACCACCAGCATGATGCAGTACGGCACCAGGAATGCACCTGACGGTAGAAGAGGATGATCAAATCATGAAAACTTTATCAACGAAGACCTAAGTACAAATGTATCAATTCAAAAATAATATACTTGATTTAATTGATTACAATGATTTTTCATGACCATCCAATCATGCAAAGAATACGCAAATAATTCGGTTTTTTTTTCCAAAATTGCTGTAGGAAATAGCAGGCTGTATTATATGGATGCCGGAAGTAAAGATGACGCGTGCGGCGGATATAAATATATATAAATTTACTTTTTTCACCAGGATTGATCTCATTTTGCATGAATTTCGGTCTATATCCGATATTCTAGAAAGTAAAGCTTACCGAGTGCTCTTAGGTACGTATAACAGCTATTCATTGTAAATTTTTTGTCCTGCTCAAGGAATTTTTATCTTGTAATACATTGTGACCTTGTACTTTTTTATTGAAAAGGTGGCAAACGAGCAGGTTTCACCTAATGGTAAATGACGCCACCGCCTCTAAGCATTAGCACAAAAGAGCTAAATGAACGTAAACTACGAGTAGGTTGACAAGGTGGTACAAACGGTACTGAGTCGTCTAGGCAGGTAAGTATTTTGCACTGCTGTGTTTTGGGATGAGTGCATTTTAGCTAGTAATTTACCGGGTATAAGAAACCTATAATATCTGTTGTCTCGGGTGTCGGGCGCAGTGCGGGATTGATGGAGAATAATAATTGTCTTTCAGTTGTTCTCCATTGAAGCCGCTCTGTCATGTTCAGGCATATCAGGTAAGCGTCTTGACCACAGATTTCCCAATACAGGAGATGGGGCAAGCCGCGTTTAAAGTGCGACAAATGTAAGCTCAACGAGCATACACTGGCTGCCAGTTTACGCTCTGTGAGACGAGTCAAGACGCACGAATATTAGAAGAAATTACCGTTTTTTTTTTCAAAATGCCATCCTGTGCCATTGTAACATGCCATTATCGCAATGAATCAGTAAATTTACCAAGAAATATAATAACTTTTCACAGGTAAGAACCGAAAAGAAATTGCGACACTGGGTCTGCCTGTAAACTTGGCGGCTTGTCCAGTCTAATTGTATATTCGGATGTCTGTAGTCTTGACCGTCCTGTACACTTGGTGACATAAAAAAATATTACATAATGTGTTCTGTTTGTACTTACAATTATTTGTAACTAAATAAATTGTTTCAATAAAAACTAAAACAGCAACTACCACCTTGCAACACGCAATTTACATTTTTCCTTTACCAAAATCGAAAGAAACAAACCAAAGACGCGATCGCATACGCCCTTGGTGTAATTGCGTATTGTCCTTTTCAATTTTCACAATTCGAAAGCAATAATCCTCTTAGCAAAATTTTATTCAGTGTCTTCTTCCAAAGTGAAGCAATTTGGCGAGAAGTCGCGATCTACGCAATAAGTATTCGCGGAGAGGGGCTTCTAGTAAATTGTTGGGTAATTGGCCTTTTAGACGACGAATCTTGCCACTCGCTCTCAAGAAACTTAGGGCTATTCTTTGATTGATGAGTATAGATGTAAGAATTATTTAACAGTTCTTTTTCATATTCTGTTTTAAACGCCTATCAGAATAGTTTTTTTATGGAATGCACATTAATGGTAGATAGGTATCTAGTAACAGATGTTTTTAAATTAAGAACTTCATGAACACGTCATTCCATTAATTTTATAATAAATCATTTAAGTTTCGAATTAAAAAATATTGGCATTAACACTGTTTGATTGCCGAGGAAAATTAAGAAAATCTTAAGCCAAATAGCGTCAGTAATGTAATTTATACAGTACCTTTGGCTGAAAGAAATATAGTTAAATAATCTCTAGTAAAATACAGAGTGAAGTTATATGATGATTAATGATGGTTCTATCAAAAATTAGCAACTTGAACAACATTTCGATTATTTAGTACGATAGTAAAGTTCCTACTGCTTCAATTCACTAGGACTTTAGTTAGGGCATTGGTGCATTTGTGCATTGGTGTTCTTCAAATGTTTTTGGCGGTAGACGTTAGTAATTCGAAAATGAAGAGAACCGAATTCATTGCCAACTTTATACTTGTTTACAAAAGTCAAAACATGACGATTTCAAAACATCGCGCTAATGCGTTCATAATGAATTAGGACTGAACAATTGATAAACAAGATACTTCCTTTGATTACACTAATTCTCTCACATTCTTGCATCGTAAGAACAATATTTAATACTTACTTGAATAGGATATTTACGTCTTCGTTTTTATGGAAGATATAGAATGCAGTCCAAAAATAATAGCTTCCAATTAGCGATAGATATCTCTGATTGAAATTGATTTTTGACAGCAGACTGGAGAGGTTTATTTAATTTATAACGCCATTTATGTACGTGAAGAAAATAAAATTAGTTCAAGTTAAAGGTAATAAATTGAATATCGAAGATCGAACCCAGAACCGTAGTAGCCGTCGTCTCAAACATTACAGCAAATGAGTCTTTGCGACACTATTATCTACTACGGAACACCGTTCTGGTGTTTATATTATGTTGTTATTCCACAAGGTCGATTATTATCTATATCGATAATTAATTTTAAATAAAAACACATCGATAAAGCACGGCGTACTACATCACTAAGGTTAGATACAAGAGTGGCGTCGCGCATCGAACCGTCTCAAGTTCGGTCGCCTTATGATCCCGCTCCCTTAATGCGAACCTGTTGCATCCGGTGAGTAAAGTAAATCCGGCCCATCCTCTGAATTACCCCGAGACGTCATAGGGCGCGATATCGCCGAGATTATTTCCTTAAGGGTCTGTGCACACTGCGGTCTGCTGCTTGTCTTTAGAACTTTTTTATACAGAGAGAGTATTACACTCGTACGTAAAATCTTTATTCGGTCGATAAAATTCTTGTTATGGAACTAAGACACAGACTTTGTCTCTAGTAACTTCACAAATCCTTAACGCTTCCTGCGGTCTGCAAAAACTAAATCAGTGTAGCAACCCCAAATAATGGTCCACACTCTCAGTAATGAAGAGCATAATAGGCATGATGACTGGTCCTGGAATCGTATTAAAACGGCTAAGACGATCATGAAAGCATGTTCATGAAACTTTAAAAGCTTTTTTTTAATATCGCAATAAATTTGAAAAGGCAGAAATGCAAGTAAATTTTTCAATCAATGTTAGTTTATGCACAGAAATATGTGAAAATATAAATATGCATTTTGTGTTTACTTGTTATATTAAGCTATACTATAACTCATTATGTCTATTTTAAATAGTTAATGTTCAGTCGTTGGTTGGTTGGTCAAACAAGAACGTTATAAAACAATATAAAAACAGCAACCTCTTTTATATATTACATTTCAAATCCCGTACTTAATTAAATATCATTGAACAAGAAATATCGACACTAGAAAATGAAAAAGTCCCCGTCGACTCTCGAGTATAAAATTAATTCAGCCCCTCACTGTTCGGGATTTCTTTTAACCCAGTAATCGGCTTTCCAAGTCTATATGAAATTTAAATTCCTATAGTGCGCTCAATATGGCAGTAATCGAATCACCGGGCACGGCCTAGCTCCAGGGACGACAGGGATGGGTATTATGAGATTCCCAATGTAGCCATTAAATCTGTAGTACCGAACAGATATTTATCGGCTATATTGTTTTCTACGGAGGGAATGAATTTATTGCGTCGGATATTGCTGCCTTCAGATAAATTGATTTTGTATTAAAATGGATACCTTATCTGTGACTACTATCTATACTAATATATAAAGCTGAAGAGTTTGTTTGTTTGAACGCACTAATCTCAGGAACTACTGGTTGGATTTGAAAAGTTCCTTCAGTGTTAGATAGCTTATTTATCAAGGAAGGCTATAGGCTATATATCATCATGCTTAGAGCAATAGAAGCTGAGCAGTAATGAATAATGTTTCAAAATCGGGGGTATTTTTTCATACTTGGAGCTTGCGCTGCGTACGCTGAGTAAACGGTTAACACACAAAAGTCATGTATGAGAGTATTGTACTCCTTTTAAAGGTCTACAAAAAAGTCCGCGACAGCATATGTCTATCTTTTAAGGTTAGCTCCCTATAACATGTTTTCTAAAATAATGCATCATTTGCGAAGGTGTTTTCATAAATTTGATACTAATACATATCCAAATAAATACTTAATTTATCACAAGTATTTCATTTTAAACAAAATTGCCCTTTACATCATTCAATTTCAATGAATATCTTATGAAGATATAGGAATTAAAAATATGACTGTTAGCAGTTTTGAAGGCAGGAGTCTAAAAAAAGATGTGTGGACTATTTGCCACTAACAAAAATATGGGATCATTTTTAATAGGATCATTGTTTTTCCCCAATCGACCCCTCTACTTAATTATCAAAAAATTTCACATAGTATTTTTTTCGGAAATTACCCCCAAAACCTTTTAAGTTGGGCGTAGGGATTCCTATGTATATATATACATATATGTACATATATATAAGAAACCAGTAATAAAATTATTGTTTTCGTTACTTGGGAAGTTGTACCGTGCTATCCCGAAATTAAAACGTCACATTTTTTAAATTAAAAACATTATATTTTCAGTTGGAAATACTAACGAGTAGTTATGTGTGGCAACAATGTGCTGTAATAACTCCGAATGGTGGTACTATTAGCAATTAACCAGTCCAAATAATATGAAAATTTTATTGACTAAGTTGTATTGCCTTGTTTTTATTATTTTTATTCATTTATGTGTATGTAACTCTGTCTGCTGCAGAAGATTTCAGTGTATCATGATGTGTACACTATTTATAGATTGCTGTCTAGATTTACTAAAAATGTGTTTTTGTATCTATGTCTGTATGACAGTAATCTGTCTGTGCACCAAAGTTAAATAAATAAATAAATTACGAGTACTATTGCATACAAATTATTTTTCTACTTGTAATCGAATAGGTAGTCAGACAGAAGAATAATCTGACCGCAATGGTGTCAGAGTTTATAAAACCACCTTACGACTTCTGGCGTGGTTTAAAGTACCGATCGCCATTTTGGTAGCCGGGACCGATGTGATTAAACTTGCCCTCTAAAGCACTGAATCATTTTCCTTTCCAGACCTTCAGACTTTCCGATATAGCCTGCAATGTCTAATTCACTATGCGGTCTCCCGTGGAATTTGAACCCACAATCCCCGATCAAAATTTATCTCGAACCACCAGCGCACAGAGGAAGTTTAGAGTTACTATTGTAATTATAAACCTATTGAATGATATACGTCTTTTATTCAAAATATTTGATGTAAATAAATATAAAATATAATTATCGTCGTCTACTGGCGGACATGGAACTAGGTGGTAGACTCGGTACTAAGTCGTTAATTACCGTATATGAGAGACCTAATCTGTTGTTTCTAGTGTCAGGCGCAGTGCGGCATTGACGAAAAATAGTAACTGTCTATTAGTTGTTAGACTCATTTAATGCCGCTGTCATGGACAGGCGTATAACTTACCATTAGGTGAGCGTCCTGACCGTCCTGTACTTCTTAACTTAAAAAAAGGTAACTCCTAGTGCTACACATTGACGTTTTTGAAATTAAAGAATGATCTTTGTGAATGAAAGTCCAGTACCTTTTTGTTAATAAAATATCAAAGCAATTGTAATATATACCAATGCTTGTAGCTCGTAGCATAGTTACTACAAAAGCTACGTTGTAGTTAAGAGTACATTTTGCTACGCGGCAAGAATATTTTGTGATAATACTTAATATAATAATACTTAATATCCACAGACATTCACTCAGCGCCACCTTATCTGAATAATTTAAGAAAAGGACCTGAAGGTACTCATCAATAGATAAACATACTTATATTCAATTTTATGCAATCACATCGTAATGATTTCTAAACAAAGAAAATGTTCTGATGTACATCCATGAACACCCAGACCAATACGAACACACATTCTCACGTACACAAATGTTTTCGACGATTCATTTGGTGTAATCGGCCGATACGCCGGCTCTTATACCAAGGGTTCCGGGTTCGATCCCGAGCCGTACAAACATTTGTGTGCATGAACATGTCTGTTTGTATTGGTCTGGGTGTTTCTATGCATTATATGTATGCATTTACAAAAAAAATGTATAAGTATGTTTATCCGTTGTTAATATTAGCTCATATGGTTAATACTTAGTTTGGGACAAG